>OY740721.1:12769230-12836201 GCA_963513945.1 Hydrotaea diabolus | reverse complement strand
ATAAAACAGTACATCATTAGAAAAGTGACCAAACCCACGATCCCTATCTTGAAGCCAGGGAAGGATCCTACTAGACCAGGTAGCTATAGACCGATATCTCTACTGTCGGCCTTTGGTAATATTTTTGATTTTTTTATTCTAGCCAGAATAAAGAGTACAATAGTCAATAAAGATATCCTCTCTGACCACCAGTTTGGATGCAGAACCGGCTTTCAACGTCCTTGGGGACTATGTAGTCATTGGGTTGAATGAGAGATACGTCACTATAGCGGTCAGTTTGGACTTCGCTCCGGCGGTTTGATAGCGTGTGCAGGACGCTATCGTCTACAAGAGGAAAAATTTAGGTTTTGACTGGAATACGTGTAGGATAGTTACTGACTTTTTGGTTAAGGTCGGGGACAGTTTCTCCGACAAAAGGGCTGTTATTGCTGGTGTAACTCTGGGCTCCCTCTGGGGCCCAGTATGTGACATTACGCAGCCACCTGACGATGGACTGCTGCTGATGATATTCTCATTGCATCGTCAGGCCCAGTAGTAAGCGAATGGCAATGCAAGAGTTAACGGGTATCTCAGACAGCTGTTTAGATACTTCGATAAATGGCGTATGCTGCTCAATGTTGAGAAATACGAGGTCATTCTTTTTAAAGGTAGGCGGGGCCTCATGTACGGTAATGCCAGGCAATATGAACCAGACCCTTAAAGTGAGCGGTTTAATAATTAGGACGTCGGACTTAATAAGGTATATAGGGGTGACCTTTCATGCTAGTTGTGAGTTTGTTAGACACACTGACTACCTACATATATATATATATATATATATATATATATATATATATATATATATATATATATATATATATATATATATATATATATATATATATATATGTAGGGTACCGTCCCTGAGAACTGCTGCGGACAGAACAGACGTTAACAACAGACGAACACACACACGCACACATTGAATAGTCTAACGTTTCTCTTCCACTCTCCGCTCGTTGTTAGTCAAAGCGCAAGTGATGGAGTGGAAGGGGAAAAGGAATAGAAGTTGTGAACGCAACGAGGAGTCTTAAGGGGCAGTGAAATAGCAAGGAGCTAAGCTACGGTCGTTTTAAAGTTAATAACCAAACCGTGTATTATTTCTAAGTTAAATTTGTGTAACACACCGAGAAATGAATTACAAATAAATGAACTATATTATGCTATTATGCTATTATAACGTAAATTGTTGTCGTCAATCAAAGCAACAACAATAAGAGCAGTGAGTCGGAAAAAAAGGAAAGAAATTCGGTGTTAAAACATAAGTACCCAAAAATGTTTGGACAAACCAAATAAATATAAAACTGAAACCGGTACATTTCCAAATATGAAATGAAATGAAAAAAAAATTAGGACGAACAAAGTGGAAAAGTAATAAGAACAAATCCGTTAAGATTTTTTTTCCGAAATTCGAGTGCGAACAACAAACAACAACAATAGAAGAACATTGTGAGCAACCAAGAGCATGGTACAATAAACAAGTGAAAGCAATGATTGACGAACGAGAAGCATTGAGAATTGATGAGTGAAAATGCGATCCAAGCCAGAGACCGTTTGAGTGTGTGAGCAGAGAACGACGCCAGAGATAAAGCAGAGCAAAATACCAAACAACAGAGATGAGCAAAACCAACAGTGATGAGCAGATAAGTACATTAGTGTTGCCGATTTATTTTTATTGAGTACTGTATAGATATTATGGAGTATAGAGTAAATATCTGTGGTAAAATAAAAAATAAATGTTTTCGAGTTAATTTTGCTGTTGTGAAAGAACATTTTTGAGAGTAAATATCATCGAGTTAATTCTGCGGTAGTGAGGAGCAAAATTATTAAGAGTAAAAATTTTGGAGTAAACTTGGCTGAAGAGCATTCAGGGAAATTGATATTTTCTGAAGATTTTTTTTTGTGTGAGGTTAAGAAATATTTCTTGTGAAAAGCGACCGTATATTGGGGAAATGCTATTGCGCGATATTTTGGTTCTGACTGTGGAAGAGCTCAGAGCTAATGCTCAGGAGCTGAGGCTGGACACGACTGGGACGAAGACGGACTTACAGGAACGACTCATTCTGCATTACGCCCCTACCAATGATACAGAAGGCGGCTCCGAGGCCAGCGACGTGGCGTCAGAGGCGGCCGAGACAGTGGTGGGGGCAGAACAGTCTCGATTCACTTTGAGGGATATCGAATATTCCTTGTCACGTTATCAGGGAAGGTAGTCCTGATGTTCAGTCTTGGATTCAGGAGTTTGAGGACTGCGCCTCACGTGGTGAAGTGGAATGAGCTACAGTCCTACATTTACGCAAAGCAGCTTTTTAACAGGTGCTGCCAAGATCTTCGTGCGAAGCCAATCGAACGTAAGGGACTGGGGTATTCTGAAGAAGATTCTGCGAAAAGAGTTCGGAGGGTAAAATGTCGGCAATTGGGGTTCATAAGTTACTGGAAAATCGGAGAAAAAGGGCAGACGAGAGTTATCGCCAATTTTTGTACAGCATCATGGAAATCGGTAATTCAATAAACTTGGACGAGATCAGCGTTATCGAGTATTTTATCCAAGGAATACCTGATTCGAAACCGAATAAAGCGATTCTGTACCAGGCAAAGACGATTAGTGAGCTGAAAGAGAAAATTTTAGTCTACGAGAAAACTAGTCATTCAACGAAACCCAATAATTTCAAGAACATCAAGCCTAAATATGAAAAGGGACCGAAAGTGAGGCCAGAAAATACGATCCGTTGTTACAAATGTGGTGAGATGGGTCATATGTCTAAAATGTGACCATCGAAAGAGATAAAATGTTTTAAGTGCAAAGGTACTGGTCACAAGTCTGTTGAATGTAATTCGTCCAGAAATGGCGAAACATCTAAAGATGAGAATAAGAACGTGCATACTCTGTTCAATGATATAGCGTGTGGGACTTCGAGAAGAATATTCAAGGACATTGGTGTATTTGGTCAAATGGTTTCTGCTATTGTCGATACCGGGAGCGATCTCAGTATAATACGCTACGACATCTTAGTGAAAATGTGCGACACAAATCTAGAGCCAGGGAAGAAAGTTCTTTGTGGAATTGGTGGCAAAAATATTACCACTATTGGCTACATTAAAACGCTTGTTAAATTGGATGCGGTACAGCTGGACATCGTATTTTATATATATATATATATATATATATATATATATATATATATATATATATATATATATATATATATATATATATATATATATATATATATATATATATATATATATATATATATATATATATATATATATATATATATATATATATATAATATATATATATATATATATATATATATATATATATATATATATATATATATATATATAATATATGTAGGGTACCGTCCCTGAGAACTGCTATATTATATATATATATATTTATATATATATATATATATATATATATATATATATAATTATATATATATATAATATATATATATATATATATATATTATATATATATATATATATATATATATATAATATATATATATATATATATATAATATATATATATATATATATATATATATATATATATATATATATAATATATAATATATATGTAGGGTACCGTCCCTGAGAACTGCTGCGGACAGAACAGACGTTAACAACAGACGAACACACACACATTTCTAGTCTAACGTTTCTCTTCCACTCTCCGCTCGTTGTTAGTCAAAGCGCAAGTGATGGAGTGGAAGGGGAAAAGGAATAGATGTTGTGAACGCAACGAGGAGTCTTAAGGGGACAGTGAAATAGCAAGGAGCTAAGCTACGGTCGTTTTAAAAGTTAATAAACCAAACCGTGTATTATTTCTAAGTTAAATTTGTGTAACACACCGAGAAATGAATTACAATAAATGAACTATATTTTATAACGTTTAAAGAAAACGTCAAGTGTGTTATGTTTTGGCAAGATCGCAGGTAAACTCCTTACAAAATTGGGGGCTCAACCGGGATTTTACTGAAAATTAAGCCCAAAGTGAAGACAAAAAAAAAAAGATTTCAAATGAGCAAAAAAATATGTTTGGTATGCTGAATTCTGAATTGTTGGTCGTAACCAAACTTCAACAATAAAAGTGAAGAGGAGAACATTTAACAAAAAACAGACTGTTGCAGATATCATAGTGTCAAATGTGGAATTAGACGAAAAATTTAAATATGAGAATGAGCTTCAAATGTTAAGGAAGAAATACTAAAATAAAAAATACCAAAAAGCGTAAAAAGTAACATTGATTGACTGTGGCTAAAAAAAAGACTACAATGGAAACAGTGTTGTTCGAAATTTGTGAGTTATGCTATTATAACGTAAATTGTTGTCGTCAATCAAAGCAACAACAATAAGAGCAGTGAGTCGGAAAAAAAGGAAAGAAATTCGGTGTTAAAACATAAGTACCCAAAAATGTTTGGACAAACGAAATAAAATATAAAACTGAAACCGGTACATTTCCAAATATGAATGAAATGAAAAAAAAAATTAAGACGAACAAAGTGGAAAAGTAATAAGAACAAATCCGTTAAGATTTTTTTTTCCGAAATTCGAGTGCGAACAACAAACAACAACAATAGAAGTACATTGTGAGCAACCAAGAGCATGGTACAATAAACAAGTGAAAGCAATGATTAACGAACGAGAAGCATTGAGAATTGATGAGTGAAAATGCGATCCAAGCCAGAGACCGTTTGAGTGTGTGAGCAGAGAACGACGCCAGAGATAAAGCAGAGCAAAATACCAAACAACAGAGATGAGCAAAACCAACAGTGATGAGCAGATAAGTACATTAGTGTTGCCGATTTATTTTTATTGTGTACTGTATAGATATTATGGAGTATAGAGTAAATATCTGTGGTAAAATAAAAAATAAATGTTTTCGAGTTAATTTTGCTGTTGTGAAAGAAAATTTTTGAGAGTAAATATCATCGAGTTAATTTCTGCGGTAGTGAGGAGCAAAATTATTAAGAGTAAAAATTTTGGAGTAAACTAGGCTGAAGAGCATTCAGGGAAATTGATATTTTCTGAAGATTTTTTTTTGTGTGAGGTTAAGAAATATTTCTTGTGAAAAAGCGACCGTATATTGGGGAAATGCTATTGCGCGATATTTTGGTTCTGACTGTGGAAGAGCTCAGAGCTAATGCTCAGGAGCTGAGGCTGGACACGACTGGGACGAAGACGGACTTACAGGAACGACTCATTCTGCATTACGCCCCAACCAATGATACAGAAGCGGCTCCGAGCCAGCGACGTGGCGTCAGAGGCGGCCGAGACAGTGGTGGGGGCAGAACAGTCTCGATTCACTTTGACGGATATCGAAGATTCCTTGTCACGTTTATCAGGGGAAGGTAGTCCTGATGTTCAGTCTTGGATTCAGGAGTTTGAGGACTGCGCTCACGTGGTGAAGTGGAATGAGCTACAGTGCTACATTTACGCAAAGCAGCTTTTAACAGGTGCTGCCAAGATCTTCGTGCGAAGCCAATCGAACGTAAGGAACTGGGGTATTCTGAAGAAGATTCTGCGAAAAGAGTTCGGAGGTAAAATGTCGGCAATTGGGGTACATAAGTTACTGGAAAATCGGAGAAAAAGGGCAGACGAGAGTTATCGCCAATTTTTGTACAGCATCATGGAAATCGGTAAATCAATAAACTTGGACGAGATCAGCGTTATCGAGTATTTTATCCAAGGAATACCTGATTCGAAACCGAATAAAGCGATTCTGTACCAGGCAAAGACGATTAGTGAGCTGAAAGAGAAAATTTTAGTCTACGAGAAAATTAGTCATTCAACGAAACCCAATAATTTCAAGAACATCAAGCCTAAATATGAAAAGGGACCGAACGTGAGGCCAGAAAATGCGATCCGTTGTTACAAATGTGGTGAGATGGGTCATATGTCCAAAATGTGACCATCGAAAGAGATAAAATGTTTTAAGTGCAAAGGTATTGGTCACAAGTCTGTTGAATGTAATTCGTCCAGAAATGGCGAAACATCTAAAGATGAGAATAAGAACGTGCATACTCTGTTCAATGATATAGCGTGTGGGACTTCGAGAAGAATATTCAAGGACATTGGTGTATTTGGTCAAATGGTTTCTGCTATTGTCGATACCGGGAGCGATCTCAGTATAATACGCTACGACATCTTAGTGAAAATGTGCGACACAAATCTAGAGCCAGGGAAGAAAGTTCTTTGTGGAATTGGTGGCAAAAATATTACCACTATTGGCTACATTAAAACGCTTGTTAAATTGGATGCGGTACAGCTGGACATCGTATTTTATGTGGTGAAAGAGTGTGATATTTTGTATGATGCTGTTATCGGTAATGACGTTTTGAGCCAGGTTGATTTAATTATCGATAGGAATGGTGCCCGATTCCGAGGAAAAATTCAGGCGGTTAGTACTTGTGAAGTTAGTGTAACTTTTCAAGATTCCAACGAAGAAGTTCATCCTGAATCAATCGTAGATTCTGTGGGCGTGAACAGCGAGGCAGAAAGGGTTCAAAACCAGCCTGCATTGGACGATAATCCAATTGCAGAGTTAGCCAACGAATTTGAGAGCATAATAAATACCGTGTCATTCGAGAGAAGCTTTTGTGACGAGCTTGAGTTGAGTCATCTCGATTAAGATATGCGAGAAGAGATTGTACGTGCTGTAGAAAATTATAAACCACGTAAGCCGGAAAGTTACCCTATGAAAATGAAGATTGTGCTTGCTGACGAGGTTCCGGTAGTAAGTCAGCCCAGAAGAACATCTAATATGGAGCAGCGGACGATCGATAATCAGGTTCAAGAGTGGCTGAATAGTGAGGACAAGTTTCTCGGAGTACTGCTCAGCTGTAGTGTTGGTGTCTTAAAAGGACGGCATGAAGAGGCTCTGTTGTGATTATCGGCGATTAAATGAAAAAATTGTTCGCGACAATTTTCCGACTGCTGTGATTGATGATGTGGTGCAGAGGTTGCAAGAGGGGAAAAGTGTATACTACGATTGACTTGAAGAATGGTTTTTTTCCATGTGCCCGTGGAAGAAGAGTCAAAAAAGTACACCTCGTTCGTGACACATAGTGGTCAATTTGAATTCCAGTTCGTACCATTTGGATTATCTAAATCGCCAGCGGTTTTTTTGCCGTTATATTTCGGCTGTGTTTCATGAATTGGTTAGAGAGGGTATGATTATAATTTATATGGACGATATCGTAATTCCATCTGTCGACGAATTGGACGGTATTCGAAACTGAAGAGAGTACTGTATGTCGCGTCGTCAAACGGGCTGCAGATTAAGTGGAGTAAATGCCAATTCTTACAGCGAAAAATAGTTTTCTTGGGGTATATTTTCGGGAATTCGCGTATTTACCCAACTGAAGAGAAGATTTCGGCAATAAAAAATTTCCCAACACCAACGAGCATCAAGGCACTTCAACGATTTTTGGGGCTGTCATCGTTCTTCCGTCGATTTATTAGAGACTACGCTTTGATAGCTAAACCATTGACAGATCTCTTGCGGAAAAACGCAGTGTTTAAAGTGGGTGATGAAGAGTTATTATATATATATAATATATATATATAATATATATATATATATATATATATATATATATATATATATATATATATATATATATAATATATATATATATATATATATATATATATATATATATATATATATATATATATATATATATATATATATATATATATATATATAATATATATATATATATATATATATATGATGAATTTCATATCAAAACCTATAAAAAAAGGTACATTTTGAACCCGACCATCTCAGATTTTAATGAAATTTTGCATACAGCTAGATTTTAGGAATAGAAACACAACCTCATTTTTAGAAATTGCATTTTTGAAAATATGCGGGCGTGGCAAGTTATCGAAATATTTGAAAAATTACGGTAATGGGTACTTTTAAGCTGCGATTACTATGGAATGACTTAACCGATTTGAATGATCTTGGTGCCATTAGAAAGGTATATAAGTCAGCTTTCGAAAACATACACTGTAAAAATTTTATATTACACTGAAAAAATTTTTTTGCCAAAAATAAAAGTTTAAACTTGGAAAACACTTTAAAGATCAATTTTTTTTCAAAAAAAAATTTTTTTAGATAGGTCTATTAATTATATATAACATATCTAAAAACTATTATAGGATTTTTTTTATTTTTTTTTTTAAAAAATTTTTAAGTAAATACATCTTTTGTTAACTTCCTTATATTTTGATATCTTTGTGTGACAAAAAAGAATAAAGTAGCTATACTTTGAAAGTTGTAATATAATATAAAATTGTAATATAAAATTTTTACAGTGTATGTTTTCGAAAGGTGGATTATATAGCTTCTAATGGCACCAAGATCATTCAAATCGGTTGAGTCATTCCATAGTAATCGCAGCTTAAAAGTACCCATTACCGTAATTTTTCACTTCGATACCTTGCCACGCCCACATATTTTCAAAACTGCAATTTCTAAAAATGAGGTTGTGTTTCTATACCTAAAATCTAGCTGTATGCAAAATTTTATTAAAAACTGAGAGGGTCGGGTTCAATGCATATCGGTTTTGATATGAAATTCATCATATATATATATATATATATATATATATATATATATATATATATATATATATATATATATATATATATATATATATATATATATATATATATATATATATATATATATATAATATATATATATATATATATATATATATATATTTATATATATATATATATATATATATATATATATATATATATATATATATATATATATATAATATATGTAGAAATCAGATGTATTGCTCATATTTGTTTTATTATATTCTATATCTGTGTTGGTCGTATGTCATGTTTAATTCCAATATATTTAAAGCTTTTTATTAAGCAATTTCAGTTTCATTTAATACTATTGAAAACGATGTTACTTCTTTTAACAAAAACATTATTACCTCGACTCTGAATAATTTACCTTTACCTTACTCCTCGCTAAGCTATAATGCATTTCGAGAAATTTATATTTTACGCATTAAAATTCGCTTAAAGCAAAGCACAGTTCCGTTTCACTTTATTCCATTAGATCTCTCCCTGAGGGCCCTTCTAATTGTGGAATGGCAAATGTTATGCTTAGTCTATCTGTACTCAAAGTCGTTATATCAATCTTAATATGAGTATTTAAAACAGGTTGTTGCACCTATAAAGGGAATGGGATATTACACAAATGGAGAAGATGTTATTGAACCTGAACATGCCCAACCGCTAAGAAATAATACAAATTCGAACGAAGCCGTTTTAATTGTTCTTTTTACTTTGCTGTTATTAGTCTCCATCAACTTGTTCTAATCATCATACTTATGGTACTTTTCGTTAAAGCTTAATTATTTCCACATCATGGCCTCAACGTTCTGGTCGTTGTACGCTACGCTGTACGTTGAGTAGTGAATTGATTGAAAAATTTCTTTTTACCAGTCTGTAAATTATTGGCTAAACTTTTTTGAAATGCTGCAGTCATATCAGTAGCATTTTTTTAGTTGCAAAATTTGAAAAGGTGCCAATAAGCAATTAACATATATTTACATCCTCTATTAAGTGTTGAATAATGTCCCATTTTAACTAGCTTGACATAAGTCATCAATTCCCTTCATTACCACTGATCGTTGTTGAAAATGTTTTCTTGCTTGGGCATGTATGTAGGTCGAATAATAAAGATCTTCTTTCCATTTTTTTGATGTTATAAATAAATAAATCCTAATCGTTTGTCTTTACGATTCTTATTCAAGTTCATCTCTGACATTATTAATTTTCTTGTTTAATTCGCTTCTTAATATTTCGAGGGAATTGAGGATAATGTAAAATTAAGTACGTTTTGTTGACTGCGACTGTTTCTACTGACGGCGATGCCAAATTTTTTATTTTGAGTATCGATATTGGTATTCCAATCCATAGTAATTCCAAAAACTTCTGTAACATTGATCCATAATAAAACAGTACATCATTAGAAAAGTGACCAAACCCACGATCCCTATCTTGAAGCCAGGGAAGGTAACTACTAGACCAGGTAGCTATAGACCGATATCTCTACTGTCGGCCTTTGGTAAACTTTTTGAATTTTTTATTCTAACCAGAATAAAGAGTACAATAGTCAATATAGATATCCTCTCTGACCACCAGTTTGGATGCAGAACCGGGCTTTCAACGTCCCATCCTTGGGGACTATGTGGCGAGGTGGTTGAATGAGAGATACGTCTATAGCGGTCAGTTTGGACTTCGCTCGGGCGTTTGATAGCGTGTGGCAGGACGCTATCGTCTACAAGATGAAAAATTTAGGTTTTGACTGGAATACGTGTAGGATAGTTACTGCCTTTTTGACAGATAGAACTTTCCAGGTTAATGTAGGGGACAGTTTCTCCGACAAAATGGCTGTTATTGCTGGTGTACCTCAGGGCTCCCTCTTGGGCCCAGTATGTGACATTCCGCAGCCACCTGACGGTGGACTGCTGCTGATGCATGCTGATGATATTCTCATCGCATCGTCAGGCCCAGTAGCAGTGAATGTCAATCCAAGAGTTAACGGGTATCTCAGACAGCTGTCTAGGTACTTCGATAAATGGCGTATGCAGCTCAATGTTGAGAAATGCGAGGGCATTATTTTTAAAGGTAGGTGGGACCTCCTTTACCGTAAAGCCAGGCAATATGAACCAGACCTTAAAGTGGGCGGTTTAATGATTAGGACGTCGGACTCAATTAGGTATCTAGGGGTGACCTTCCATACTAGTTTAGAGTTTGTTAGATACACTGACTACATATTAGACATGGTTAAGAGGGTTTTTTTTTGACATATCTTCGTGTTTTACGGCACAGGGATGGACTAAACACCGAGCTTAAGCTCTTGGTTTGCAGACAGATCATCCGGCTCCTTATCTCCTACGCCTTTCCAGTCTGGCATGGGATCTCATCTCACAAGATGGAGAGGATAAGGAGATGGGAGAGGAAGATACTTTAGCCCTCTAGTGCCCAAGACCGCCTCTAGACGGGTAAAATTTAAAACTGCCTTACTCGCTTTCCGCATTCCTTTTTGTCTTCGATTTGCGTTTGTCTAATTCGGGAAGTCCAACAATTAATTTCGTTGCGTTTGCAATTCATTCCAGCGCTTGCGTCTGCTACTGCAGTCATTTGAAGTTGAAAGTTTGTGTAGTTCGGAAGCAATAATTGCAAAAAGTGCGAATTTAAAAAATTAAAAAAAAAATATTTTATAAAGTCGCAGTTCGAAAAAAAAATATTGGCGGGTTGCTGACAGTGTCAAGGACGCAATACAGTGCTTTAGGTATACAAAAAGTTTGCGTAAGCTTTTTATTGCTTCAGCAAGGTAGCCCGTCTAGAGGCGGTCTTGGGGCAATTCGGGAAAAAAAAATTATTAGGTAAGTTTGAAAGTGGAACAACTCAAGACATATTTAAGTCCAAATAATTGCTTCAGTAGGCATGGAACGACGACATATGCATAAGCTATCAGCTCTTTCAGATGTGGATATTGAGAAATATTTGAATTCGATGGATTTTGACTTTGATACGGATGGAGAAGAAGAATCGGAGGACGATTTGGCTGATGATGTTTGCGAGGCAGCGTTTCCTGTCAATGATCAAGAAGCGATTGAAAGAGCGGTAAATATGTCAGATTCGATGTTGGCTTCAGAGATTTGTGTAACTTCAAGCGGAAGTTCTGCTCCGTTGGCGAAATTGTTGTCACCCTCAACTTCGATTGCATCGAATTCACCTCAAGCACAAAAACGCAAAGCGGCTGCTGAGCATGATATTGCTCATGCTAAAGAAAGTACAATAACCGAATTTGTAGGATCTGTTGTAGGATCCAAAATCACCGATTTTCAAAAAGATATTGTGGCGCCAAAATAACTTAGTCTTGGATAAATCTGCGATTTCCGTTACTGATATTAACCTCGGAGATCTCAAAAAGCTTGAAACGCCATTCAAGTGTTTTGAATACTTTTTGAATGATACTATCATTGGGCATATTACTCAGCAAACAAATTTGTATGCTGCCCAAAAAGATGTCAATACTTCGCTTTCAACGACCAAGTTAGAAATTCCACAATTTATTGGCATTTTATTTTGTATGTCAGTTTTTCGCTACCCAAATGTTCGATCATATTGGGGTGAGTATGCGTTTGGAACAGTTCAGATGACAATGTCAAAAAATCGCTTTGAACAAATTCGAAGCAATTTGCATTTCAATGACAATAGTAAGTTTCCCTCAAAGGATTCTGCCGACCACGATCCTTTATACAAAATACGACCTATCGTGAATCACTTCAATGAGAAGTTTCAGTCAGTTCCGATGACCCAACGCTTATCTGTGGATGAACAAATGTGTGCAACGAAGATGAAGACCTTCCTTCGACAATATTTACCAGACAAACCACACAAATGGGGAGTGAAATTCTTCAATTTGTGTGACTCCTTCGGCTTTTGCTATAATTTTGAGATATATTGCGGCGCAGGAGACAACGTTGTGCAAACTGGCTCACCAGATCTTGGTGCGTCAGCAAATGTAGTCGTTCGATTGTCACGCAACGTTCCGGATTTCAAAAACCAGATTATCTACTTCGACAATTATTATACTTCTTTTCCCCTTCTTGTATATCTCAAATCCCGGGGAGTATTTTCTTTGGGAACTATTCGCTCGAATCGCATTCCAAATTGTAAGCTGCCAACTGACAGCGACCTCAAGAAACAAGTGCGTGGATATTCTACCGAATTTTGTGGATCTGCATCAGGAGTCGAAATGTCTTTGACGGTTTTTTTTTAATAAAAAAAAAAAAAAAAAAAAAAAAAGCCTTTCCTGAATGAAACGAATTCAAAAGGTAAGGTTTCACGTTTTGTTCGTTCAGAAAAAAAGTACGTTGACATAGATTGCCCCAATGTAATCCACAAATATAACAGCAACATGGGTGGCGTCGACTTAATGGACGGACTTATTGGTCGATATAAAATTCCAGTAAAGAGCAACAAATACACAAATCGACTATTTACACATATGCTTGATTTAGCCATGGTAAACGCTTACATTTTATTCCACCGAATCAACATGCCCGACGCTAATAATGCAAAATACCACCTGCCAAAGACCGACACTAGGTGAGGATGGAATATAGAGGCGACCATCCTGCCAAAGGATATATGACTCTATCGGTTTTAAAAAGATAGATGTATTCCTCGTTAGAGGGGCCTTAGATTTTCTGGACAGGGGTACTGATCTCGACAACGGACTGGTTAGGAGTAGTCTTGGGCAGGATATCAGCCTACGAAGATTAAATACGGACAAATATGGTCACCAGTTTCTGTCTTGACTTTGGACAGAGAGGGCTTTTTGTTTAGGGACGATAGACTTCTGTTCTATTATAGGAGAAATAGGACTATGAACATTGACGTGGTTGTATACAACATCTCGCAATAATAAACCCACATGTCAATATGTAATTAGATGTAAGCAATAGTGTAAGTGTTAGTTTTAAGTAAAAATGTTAAGAACTCCCGTTTTGTAATTCCATTTTAGGGGAAAATTTAGAAGTATAGTTTAAGTATGTACTAAGGATAAGTTGCAGACCGCTGCAACTTCAAAATTTGTATTATATATATAATTTTAGATAAGTATGTACATATACGCGAGAAAATAAGAATTAGTGTTAGTCGAAAGATTGTATTAGTTTAAGATTAATAAATTGAATTGAAATTGAATTGAAAGTGACCAACCTGTCTACGCTCATGTTGCGATTAATAGATTTTCCGGTTATATTCGTATCCTTTAGTTGCCCATTTATGGATACTATTTGTTATGATTTATATTGCCAGCACTTTGTGATATATATATATATATATATATATATATATATATATATATATATATATATATATATATATATATATATATATATATATATATATATATATATATATATATATATATATATATATATATATATATATATATATATATATATATATATATATATATATATATAACGTCTAAACCTTTTGTTGGCATCACAAAGTGCTGGCAATATAAATCATAACAAATAGTATCCATAAATGGGCAACTAAAGGATACGAATATAACCGGAAAATCTATTAATCGCAACATGAGCGTACACAAATATTTTGTATTTTTGTAAAGTTAAGTTAATTTTTCTGGATACGTGAGTTTTTTTTGTTAATTGTAATTTCTTTTCTTTTTTTGAGTCTTTCTTTATTTCTTTTATAATAAAACATGTAAACAACAAAATTTTGTTACTAAATTTTTTGGTCTACTTTCCCAAAGCCGCCTCTAGGCGGTCCAAGGTTTTAGTCCTATAAAACCCGATTCGCGCAAAAGTAAAATTTTTTCCAGAACAAACCTTTACTTTGAAGACATAATAAATTCAAAAATAATTTTTTTCTACGAAAAAAAATTTGGGCACTAGAGGGTTAGGCATGCCTAGGGCTAAGGCCGACACTAGGTGAGGATGGAATATAGAGGCGACCATCCTGCCAAAGGATATATGACTCTATCGGTTTTAAAAAGATAGATGTATTCCTCGTTAGAGGGGCCTTAGATTTTCTGGACAGGGGTACTGATCTCGACAACGGACTGGTGAGGAGTAGTCTTCGGCAGGATATCAGCCTACGAAGATTAAATACGGACAAATATGGTCACCAGTTTCTGTCTTGACTTTGGACAGAGAGGGCTTTTTGTTTAGGGACGATAGACTTCTGTTCTATTATAGGAGAAATAGGACTATGAACATTGACGAGGTTGTATACAACATCTCGCAATAATAAACCCACATGCCAATATGTAATTAGATGTAAGCAATAGTGTAAGTGTTAGTTTTAAGTAAAAATGTTAAGAACTCCCGTTTTGTAATTCCATTTTAGGGGAAAATTTAGAAGTATAGTTTAAGTATGTACTAAGGATAAGTTGCAGACCGCTGCAACTTCATAATTTGTATTATATATATAATTTTAGATAAGTATGTACATATACGCGAGAAAATAAGAATTAGTGTTAGTCGAAAGATTGTATTAGTTTAAGATTAATAAATTGAATTGAAATTGAATTGAAAGTGACCAACCTGTCTACGCTCATGTTGCGATTAATAGATTTTTCGGTTATATTCGTATCCTTTAGTTGGCCATTTATGGATACTATTTGTTATGATTTATATTGCCAGCACTTTGTGATGCCAACAAAAGGTTTAGACGTTATATGTATATATATATATATATATATATATATATATATATATATATATATATATATATATATATATATATATATATATATATATATATATATATATATATATATATATATATATATATATATATATATATATATATATATATATATATATATATATATATATATATATATACACTAGGTGAGGATGGAATATAGAGGCGACCATCCTGCCAAAGGATATATGACTCTATCGGTTTTAAAAAGATAGATGTATTCCTCGTTAGAGGGGCCTTAGATTTTCTGGACAGGGGTACTGATCTCGACAACGGACTGGTGAGGAGTAGTCTTCGGCAGGATATCAGCCTACGAAGATTAAATACGGACAAATATGGTCACTAGTTTCTGTCTTGACTTTGGACAGAGAGGGCTTTTTGTTTAGGGACGATAGACTTCTGTTCTATTATAGGAGAAATAGGACTATGAACATTGACGAGGTTGTATACAACATCTCGCAATAATAAACCCACATGCCAATATGTAATTAGATGTAAGCAATAGTGTAAGTGTTAGTTTTAAGTAAAAATGTTAAGAACTCCCGTTTTGTAATTCCATTTTAGGGGAAAATTTAGAAGTATAGTTTAAGTATGTACTAAGGATAAGTTGCAGACCGCTGCAACTTCATAATTTGTATTATATATATAATTTTAGATAAGTATGTACATATACGCGAGAAAATAAGAATTAGTGTTAGTCGAAAGATTGTATTAGTTTAAGATTAATAAATTGAATTGAAATTGAATTGAAAGTGACCAACCTGTGTACGCTCATGCTGCGATTAATAGATTTTTCGGTTATATTCGTATCCTTTAGTTGGCCATTTATGGATACTATTTGTTATGATTTATATTGCCAGCACTTTGTGATGCCAACAAAAGGTTTAGACGTTATATGTATATATATATATATATATATATATATATATATATATATATATATATATATATATATATATATATATATATATATATATATGTATATATATATATATATATATATATATATATATATATATATATATATATATATATATATATATATATATATATATATATATATATATATATATATATATATATATATATATATATATATATATATATATATATATATATATATATATATATATATATATATATATGCATATATATGCCCTACTAGGGCAGGACCTATTGCAATCTCCAGCGTGTTCCCATGTGAACGTTGGAATGTTGCTGCCGCGACCAAGGAATAGCTGCCGTGTTCCCATGTGGACGACAACGTGCACCCTTTAGGGCGTACCTTGAACCATATATGGCAGCTATTGCAGGATCACAAAATCGTTAACCATTAGAGTCCCGGAGGGAGTAGTTGACCTAAGTATTTAGGTACACAACTTGCTCCAACCAGTAACCAGCGAGAGTAGTTGACGACGGCCACTGGTGATGCTTACGGAGGATTGTTCTGCACTTGTCTTCCAAATTTAGTTTCGTTCAATTTACAGTAAGAAGTGATTTTTGCAAGCTTTTTTGTTTTGGTTTTAGTTCGGAAAAAAACTCCTTGATTGTGGTGTCCTCCAACTAGCTTCTTTGATTAACACTTTGATTAGCAGGATAATGACTATATTAAGATAAAAGAATTATTGCCAGGAGGGTCCCCCCGAAGGTGGTGAATTGCTGTGCAACTTATTCTTATTTAAACTCTTTTTTCATCTCCTGCCAATTTTCGACCCCACACCAAGCCACTTGGAAGGATTCACTGTCAAGGTTCTTTTCACTTTAATTTTCATTACCAATTAAGCTTTCATCTATTCATTTCCTATTAACACTGCAAACGTTTTCCTACAAGCACAACACTGTTTATCCGTTTCACTTTCACCGATGGCCCGTCGCACTTGGTCTCCAAGGATATTACATCCTAGAGAGTATTTTCTTCAAGGACCTCCATTTTTTCAGGGGGTCTCTGCTCGGGCGCCAATTAACGCGCTCCTGAAGGGAGGGCGAAAAAATTAAGGTTGGGAGTCGCCTGGCTCCATTGTATTGAACGCAAAGGTTTAATTTGCGGTTACTTCCTTTCAGCTTGGTTATTTCCAATTAAAACGCAAGACTTCAATACCGTTCTATTCCGTCGTTATTTATAATATGCTTTTTATTTTTATTCCAATACAATGACTTCAACTTTTTCTATCCCCAGCCTACTTTATGTTTCTTAAGTGTCCCAGATAAACTGAGTTGATATGGGTATGGGTGATAGGAATGATAAGGCCAACGAGTTGGGCAATGTGTTAACTTATATATAAATTTTATACTAGTAGTTTGAGCTCTTGATGTAATTCTGGTAAATTAAGTAGCGTTTCTGACCATCACAAGGGCTCTTGGTAGAAGTCGTTTTCATTTTGAAGTCCGAAACTGTTATTTCCATAACTGAATTATATAAACACTTTTTCAGAAGACAGCCAGGGAAAAAGCAATTTTTTCAAATTTATTAAATATGATTCACAAAAAGAACATGTCAAGTCTCAACAAATAAACGTATTTTTTTAAAACAAGAACCAAATAAAAACAATTAAAACTTAAGTGGAATACAATAATATTACATTTTCATGAAAACTATTTCTATAAATTAGTGCGAAGATATAAATATATATAATGATTAAGATCTTACTATTTCAACATATAAAACAATTTAGAATTCGATTCTTCGTTAAAGATTTCTGTATAGTTGTATAGTTCGCCACCTTTCAACAATAAAACTAATGTCATTAACATGTCGTTTTAAGTGTGGTATGAAAAAAACAAAATTACAAGTTTTATTAATTATAGGTAATGTTCACTACTGTTTACATATTCTTTTTAATTTTTTAGTCAACGAATTGGTATTTGAAATACTCTTCAATGAGAAAGACTAGTCGAAAAGAATATGTATATACATATATTCTACGGAATGGAATATTTTTCTTAATGTTTTTAAACTAGAACATAGAAACTATGTTCCATTGTAAATACCTACTAGATTTTCTCGAAAAATAATCGAAATTTGGATTAAAGTGGACTTTTCAGTAGAAATCAGATGTATTGCTCATATTTGTTTTATTATATTCTATATCTGTGTTGGTCGTATGTCATGTTTAATTCCAATATATTTAAAGCTTTTTATTAAGCAATTTCAGTTTCATTTAATACTATTGAAAACGATGTTACTTCTTTTAACAAAAACATTATTACCTCGACTCTGAATAATTTACCTTTACTCCTCGCTAAGCTATAATGCATTTCGAGAAATTTATATTTTACGCATTAAAATTCGCTTAAAGCAAAGCTCAGTTCCATTTCACTTTATTCCATTAGATCTCTCCCTGAGGGCCCTTCTAATTGTGGAATGGCAAATGTTATGCTTAGTCTATCTGTACTCAAAGTCGTTATATCAACCTAAATATGAGTATTTAAAACAGGTTGTTGCACCTATAAAGGGAATGGGATATTACACAAATGGAGAAGATGTTATTGAACCTGAACATGCCAACCGCTACGAAATAAAACAAATTCGAACGAACCGTTTTAATCGTTCTTTTTACTTTGCTGTTATTAGTCTCCACTAACTTGTTCTAATCATCATACTTATGGTACGTTCTGGTCGTTGTACGTTACGCTGTACGTTGAGTAGTGATTGATTGAAAAATTCTTTTTACCAGTCTGTAAATTATTGGCTAAACTTTTTTGAAATACTGCAGTCATATGAGTAGCATTTTTTTAGTTGCAAAATTTGAAAAAGTGCCAATAACAGTTAACATATATTTACATCCTTTTTTAAGTGTTGAATAATGTCCCATTTAAACAATGGTCAGCTTGACAGAAGTCATCTATTCCCTTCATTACCACTGATCGTCGTTGAAAGTGTTTTCTTGCTTGGGCATGTATGTAGGTCGATTAATAAAGAACTTCTTTCCATTTTTTTGATGGTATAAATAAATAAATTCCTAATCGTTTGTCTTTACGATTCTTATTCAAGTTCATCTCTGACATTATTAATTTTCTTGTTTAATTCGCTTCTTGATATTTCGTGGGAATTGAGGATATACGTAAAATTAAGTACGTTTTGTTGACTGCGACTGTTTCTACTGACGGCGATGCCAAATTTTTTATTTTGGATATCGATGTTGGTATTCCAATCCATAGTAATTCCAAATACTTCTGTAACATTGATCCATAATAAAACAGTACATCATTAGAAAAGTGACCAAACCCACGATCCCTATCTTGAAGCCAGGGAAGGATCCTACTAGACCAGGTAGCTATAGACCGATATCTCTACTGTCGGTCTTTGGTAAACTTTTTGAATTTTTTATTCTAGCCAGAATAAAGAGTACAATAGTCAATAAAGATATCCTCTCTGACCACCAGTTTGGATGCAGAACCGGGCTTTCAACGTCCCATCCATGGGGACTATGTGGCCATGGGATTGAATCAGAGATACGTCACTATAGCGGTCAGTTTGGACTTCGCTCGGGCGTTTGATAGCGTGAGGCAGGACGCTATCGTCTACTAGATGAAAAATTTAGGTTTTGACTGGAATACGTGTAGGATAGTTACTGACTTTTTGACAGATAGAACTTTCCAGGTTAAGGTAGGGGACAGTTTCTCCGACAAATGGGCTGTTATTGCTGGTGTACCTCAGGGCTCCCTCTTGGGCCCAGTATGTGACATGCCGCAGCCACCTGACGGTGGACTGCTGCTGCTGCATGCTGATGATATTCTCATCGCATCGTCAGGCCCAGTAGCAGCGAGTGTCAATGCAAGAGTTAACGGGTATCTCAGACAGCTGTCTAGTACTTCGATAAATGGCGTATGCAGCTCAATGTTGAGAAAGGTAGGTGGGGCCTCCTTTACCGTAATGCCAGGTAATGTAAACCAGAGCTTAAAGTGGGTGGTTAAATGATTAGGACGTCGGACTCAATTAGGTATCTAGGGGTGACCTTCCATACTAGTTTAGAGTTTGTTAGACACACTGACTACATATTAGGCAGGGTTAAGAGGGTTTTTTTTGACATAAATTCGTGTTTTACGGCACAGGGATGTAAAACACCGAGGTTAAGATCTTGGTTTGCAGACAGATCATCCGGCACCTTATCTCCTACGCCTTTCCAGGCTGGCTTGGGATCTCATCTCACCAGATAGAGAGGATAAGGAGATGGGAGAGGAAGATCCTTTCGGCATGCCTAGGGCTAAGGCCGACACTAGGTGAGGATGGAATTTAGAGGCGACCATCCTGCCAAAGGATATGTTTGAGCAAGGGCTTTTGTTGTTTTTGTTGTCACTGGTTTTTCTTTTGTTTCTCTGTTTAGTTTCTATTTTTTGTTTAGTTAAAAGTGTGCTATCTTTTTTGTGTGTTTAATTCAGTGTTTTGTTTTATTTTGTTCACTTAATGTAGGTATGAATGTACAAGATGTGTTTTTTATGTTTAATTTCAATGTTTAGTTTCAAAATGTTTATGTGTTCACAGTGTTTTTTTGTCCAATAATTGTTTGTAAAAATATTTAATTGTTCACAATGTTAGTTTATGTTTGAACACTTCTAATTTTCACAGTAATCGTTTAATGTATGTTTCACTGTTTTATGTTCAGTTTAATATTATATGTTGTTTGTTATATATATACTATTTAACTTTACTTTGTCACGGGGGGGGGGGGAAACCTTCGCACGATTCGAATTCAAGTTTACAATTAAACTAATCTTCGCTTTGTGTGAGCCTATGAGCCGTTTTAGAACACACGCATAGGCTCGCCACAAAGCGACATCAACAATAACAAAACAAAAAGACAAGGGAGAATGTGCGAAAATATGAAAAAAGGGCTTGTGTACACAACGGTGTCAATGTACTTGACTTTATTATTCATTTCGTTTATGCACACAAGCCATCGCACATTCTCGATAGAAACAGTGCTGCTACAAATTGTAGCACTGTTTCAATATTCTGCCCCCCATGACTCGGTGATTACATACAAAACTAAATACACTTATCAATTAAAAGGATTTCGGGCTGGACCAGTAAACACATAGCCCAGATGTGTTTTGTAGGCTTGGCCTCTGCCAAGCCCTGTGGTGATGGCTCCCTCTTGTAGGATCACGGGGTAAACGTCTGCGCCGAATTCCAAGTCTATGGGAGTGTTGCTTCTAGGGTCTATATCGGCACACGTGTATGGAGAGAAGTTTGATGTCGGGTCCTCAATAAGTGGGTCGCAGTAGGGTTGTCGAGGCAATTCGTCGGTGATAAGCGCCTTCACCATCAGCACCCATGTGCTCCGCATTTGCCGTGCCATCACCTTGAAGGAGGCAAACCGCTGATTTTGAAAGCGGAAGGACGGCAGGTTGAGGCGCCTATATGTTGCGATTCGAGACACCGTCGACGAAGAGTTGAGAATTCCCCTCACTGAAGCCCAAGCGTCGAAATCATCTTCTGTCACACGAACCGTCACCGTTGGCACAAATACAACGGACCTTTGGACGACTGGCTCAGCGGCAGTGGC
Organism: Hydrotaea diabolus; assembly: GCA_963513945.1. Taxonomy (NCBI): domain Eukaryota; kingdom Metazoa; phylum Arthropoda; class Insecta; order Diptera; family Muscidae; genus Hydrotaea; species Hydrotaea diabolus. The sequence goes on along the minus strand of OY740721.1, from coordinate 12,814,335 downwards.
ATCAAATATCGACCGTGTCAGCTGTGGGGCGCCGTGCAAAGACGTGTGGTGACGGTGGTCGCATCTCCGACAACTCTCCAGTACCGGGCAGTCAGGCGCTAAGTGGCTCCGAGCCAGACAATTGCGGCAGTACCCCGTCGGTCAACCGCTTCGTACCGTGTCTTCGGCGACATTTCTTGGAAACGCCGACAAGACTTCAAGGCGTGGTCCTCTTGACAAAGACCACAGGAGTACTGCCAGCCGCCTGGGCGCTCGCGTCGGCTTCGGTGACGATCTAGGCGGTCATCAGAGCGTTCACGTCTCGGTAGGTAGCCGGCCATCTCTAGAGGTAGATACAAAAACAAGTTATTGAAGTTTTGGATAATGGATGGAGTCAAAAAGCCTAGTCAGTCAGAAAACAGCTTGATGACTTTAGTAATAGGACGTCCGATTGTGCCGTTGGTAGTCAATATGTCCACAACCCTGATATTGTTGTCTGTGCCGGGGTGAGTTCCGACAATACGACCCATCTTGTTGATACTTCCATTTGTATCTACGATGCAGCTCTTTTAAATATTCATCGTTGGCAAAAATTTTGTGAGATCATTTTTAATCTTTTCCATCTGTTGGCTAGGGTTAGATTATCTTCGGAAATATCAGGCTCAGCTGGAGCAAGAATCGAAGTACCTATGAGAAAATGTCCTGGTGTCAATGGGGATAAATCTGATGGGTCATCGCTGGCAGGACTTAAAGGTCTAGAATTGAGGCAGGCCTCTATACGATGTAATATTGTTGTAAGTTCTTCGAAGGTAAAGTTCATTTGCGGAATCAGTTTGCGCAGTTGAGTTTTAAAAGACTTGACTCCCGCCTCCCATAGGCCACCCGTATGAGTAGCTCCAGGAGGTATGAATTTCCATTCAAGGTTCTGGTAAATATTCTGCTGGATGGTACGAGTCTGAAAGGATTTTATGAACGCAATCCTATCCTTTCGCATCATTTCCGCTGCACCTACAAAATTTGTACCATTATCAGAATATATTCTCGCAGGGAAGACGGGGAGTCTTCCTACAAATCTGGAAAACGAGGCCAAAAATGATTGTGTTGATAAATCGCTCGTTGCTTCTAAGTGGACAGCCTTTGTCCCAAAGCACACGAATATGCAGACATAACCTTTGGTGATTAGACAAGCGCGTCCCGTGAAATTTCTGATAGGAAAGGGTCCAGCAAAATCAACGCCTGTGTTGTTAAAGGGTCGGGTCAGCATTGTGCGCTCAGGTGGAAGAGAGGCCATAATCTGAGTTTTAGTGTCTTTATTGTAAAGTATACATGTTCGGCAATTGTGAATAACTTTTTTGACTAGAGACTTCAACCTCAAAATCCAAAACTCCGACCTTAGCACACGAACCATGAGTTGATTGCCGCCGTGAATCGTAATTTTGTGGACAAATTCCGTTAATAAGTGTGATAGGCAAGCGTCATAAGGCAAAATAATTGGATGTCTTTCATTATAAGATAAGGCAGGTGATTGTACAAGGCGTCCATTGGCTCTGATAACACCTTTTTGGTCTAAAAAAGGATTAAGAGTTAGGAGGCAGCTGCTTGGCGAAATGCGATTCTTTTGAAGTAAAGATTGATACTCAGCTTGAAAATGATGTTTTTGTGTTAGAACAAGGAGTCGTATCTTAACATCTTGGATCTCTACCGCTGTAATTTCCTTGGATGAAATTCTCAGGTGAGTCCTATTTGCGCCGGTATTTCGCCAGAATCTGAGGACATATGACAATACTTTGTAGGCTCGAGATAAGGAGGAAAATCTAGCCAAAGGGTCTTCAAATGTGGTTGTAGCAAGAACTTTGACCGGTTTTGACTCCAGATTTGTGTCTTCCAAATTTTCGTATCTAGGCCATCGATCTTTTGGAAATTTCAGCCATGGGGGCCCCTGCCACCATAGACGATGAGATATTAGATCATCTGGAGAGCAGCCTCGGCTGGCGATGTCAGCAGGGTTACATTCGGAATCTACGTGTCTTCAGTTTTCATTTCCAACATTTTCCAAAATAGTAGACGTTCTGTTGCCGACGAAAGTGCTCCATGAACAGGGTGGTTTTGTAAGCCAGGCCAGCACGATCGTTGAATCCGTCCAGTAATGTGTAGCTACATTTGCTAGTTGAAGATTTGGAACAACTGCTGCTGCTAATTCTGAAAGAAGAACAGCTCCGCAAAGTTCCAGTCGTGGTAACGAGACTTTTTTTTATTGGTGCGACACGAGTTTTCGCAGCATGAAGAGAAGTATGTGTCGTGTTGTTTGGAAATTCAATTCGAATGTAGAGTGCAGCAGCATAAGCGCTTTCTGATGCGTCACAAAATCCATGGATTTCAACCTGACTTAATGGCTGAAATTGAATCCATCGAGGAATTTTTATTGTGTCGATTAACGGGCAATTTTTTACGAAATTGTTTCAATTCATTTGAGTAATTGGTTTCAGCGAGTCATCCCAATTTATTTTGTCTAGCCAGACATGCTGCATAATCAGCTTAGCCACTACAATCACTGGAGCCAGCCACCCGCAAGGGTCGAAAAACTTGGCTATGGTCGATAGAACTTCTCTTTTGGTACACGATTGTTTTTCTTCGATAAGTGGCGAGGTAAAAGTGAATCAGTCAGCTGATATATGCCATCTGATCCCCAAAGTCTTCGTTGAGGATTCTTCCGAAATATCCAACCAATTGACGGGTAAAATTTGTTCTGGAGGCAGGTCTTCAATCACCAAAGGATTATTCGAGCTCCATTTCCTAAGTTCGAATCCTGCTGAGTCCAGGGCTGAAATTAATTTCCTTCGGTAATTTACAGCTTCTTCTATGGTATGGCCGCCTGCTAGGACATCATCAACGTATAAATTTTGTCGTATTATTTGCGAGGCTAAAGGGTATTTGTCTTTCACATCTTCCGCAAGTTGAAGAAGTGTCCGAATGGCGAGGAATGGGGCGCAATTTACTCCAAATGTGACAGTTAGAAGCTCAAAATCTTCCACTGGATCTTTTGGCGACTTTCGAAACAGAATTCTCTGATATTTGGCTTGGCTAGGGTCTGCCAATATTTGGCGGTACATTTTAGTTACATCAGCATTGAACGCGTACTTGAAAAACCTCCACTTCAGTATCTGCAAAACGAGATCTTGTTGGAGAATTGGTCCAGGATGTAAAATGTCGTTCAAGCTTTTTTTGTTTGAGGTGGGCTGGATGCATTAAACACGACTCTAAGTTTTGTGGTCACTCGATCTGGTTTAATCACAGCGTGATGTGGTAAGTAGTAATGAGGGTATTCATTTACTTCCGACGGCGAAATTTTCCTCATGTGACCTAGTTCGAGGTATTCTAGAATGGACTGATCATATTGCTCCTTAATTTCCGGTGTCCTAAGAAGTTTCTTTTCCATTCTATGGAACTGTGCCATGGCGATATTTCTCGACGTACCCAGTTCTTCACAAGTTTTGAACGGCAGAGTGACGACGTATCTTCCAGAATCATGGCGACGAGTTGTAGCGCTAAAGTTATCCACGCAGTACGTGTCTTCTTCTGACCTCAAAATCTTTTTTGGGGTCTCCTCCACCTCCCAAAAACGTGTTAGAATTTTTTCGATTGACACTGTACTGCACAGTGAAATTTGATTTTTATTTTCTATTTGTTGATTGACGGGTCCGCCAATCACCCAGCCAAAAACTGTTTTTTGTGCCATAAAAGATCCAACTGATTGCGTCGGAGCACCAATAGTGAATATTAAGGGGCCGATATCTATTCCAATCAATAGATCAACTGGCCGACTTGCATAAAAACGAGGGTCTGCCAGCTCAAATTTGGCAGTTTCATGCATTTGCAATGGGTCCAATATTCTAGGTGGTAGACTAGATGGCAGGGTCTTCAAAACAGGTGCCCATACTTCTATCCCAAAACTAGGGTCCACGCGAGAACAAAGGTTAAAAAGACAGGCTTTTGTAGATGTTTCAGACTCGGTTTGACTTAAACCGGTTACGTGCACGAGATTTCGTTTAAATGGAAGCTTTAAACGATTTTTAAGTTTTTCCAAAAAAAACGTGGCTTGAGATCCCGGGTCAATTATAGCACGGGCATCATATCTTTGTCCTCTAGATTCAATTTGGACAATAGCCGTAAACAACAAGGTTTCTCGATTTTGATTATTTTTACCCTCTTGGAGGGTCAAGGCAGTGACACTAGGAGATTCTAAGTTCTGTGTGGACTGTATCAAGGTTGTTAGGGCTGATGCACTCGTACTAGGGCGTACACCAGCCTGTGTTGTATCGCCACCTGTAGAGTTGGCCTCATTGCCTTTATGCAGCAAACTGTGGTGTTTAAGCTTACAATCTCTACAGGTGTAGCGACAATCTCTCACTCCATGAGCAGAAGAGAGACAATTGTAGCATAAATGTGAAACTTTTACGATATGTATTCGATCATTGATGCTTTTGGCAAGAAATTTTGGACAAACTCTCAAGAAATGCTCTTCTCTACAAAGTTGGCAGTTTGGCGTACCATTTGTATAAGAGTCTTCGCGCATTATTACATGATTTTTATTTTTAAACCCCGTGACATTTGAGTTCTGTGAAATATTTGTTTGAAAAGAGTTAACGCGAGTGTCTTTTTTGCCATAATCAGATCGAGGCTGATTATTTTTCGAGAAGGCAGGTTTTATATTTCCAACAGATTCTAGGGTCTTGAATTTGTGTGTCAAAAACGAATCAAATTCAGCCCAAGTTGGTATTGTTGTACAATCTTTTAAAGAATTTTCAAATTCTTCCAGAAAAGTGCGGGGTAGCTTCGTTGAGCTAAGGTAGACTAATATCGGATCCCATCCTTTGATGTCGTTGCTGAAGGTATTTAGGGTTTGAATACATCCATTGACAGTGCGCTGCAACTTCTGTATTGAGGAACCAGATTCTGAGGAAACCTGGGGCAAATTAAACAATGTCTTTAGCTGTTCGTTTATTTGCATTCGCTTGTTTTCGTAACGGGCAACCAAATTTCCCCACGCAATATCGAAACCCTCGTTTGTCAAAGGAACTTGGCTAATAATTTCCCTGGCTTCTCCTGCTGTTTTTTTGTTAAGGTGAAACAGTTTTTCAACCTTGCTTAATTTTGAATTATTTATGTAAATCGCCGAAAATAGATCTCTAAATGTTGGCCATTTTTGGTACCCCCCTTGAAATGTGTCAGTGTCGCAGGGTGGTACTCGAGCAATTGAAGAAAGATTATTATCGTGATCCTGTATCATCAGTGTCGATGTTCTTTCCTGCTTTTCCTTGGTTTGGCGTTCGGAAATTGTCTGGATCTCGTCATTCAATGCGCTGAGTACGTTTTTATAACTGGAGAGCGCCTCCTTGTAGTGTTTTCTCAACTTCGTCTTATCAATAGGTGTCTCTCCAGCTATTTCCTCTCGATCTCGGCACTCCAAATATGATCGCTTTACTTGATCCCACAGAGAATTGAGCTCCACTCGTAATACTTCCAAGGCATGTAAGCTTTCTTCCGATTTTGTGACTGAATAGACGGATTCGAAAATCGCAAAAAAAAAAAAAAATTCAAATAATCGCCAAAAAGTTTTCAAAAAATCGCCAAAAAGTTTTCAGAAAAATCGGCAAAAAGTTTTCAAAAAATCGCTAAAAAGTTTTCAAAAAACCGCCAAAAGGTTTTCCAAAAATCGCCAAAAAGTTTTCAAAAAATCGCCAAAATGTTTTCAAAAAATCGCCAAAAAGTTTTCAAAAAATCGCCAAAAAGTTTTCAAAAAATCCTCAAAAGTTTTCAAACAAAGTCGTCAAAAAATTGTGAAAACTTTTTCCAAAAATCACCGGAATTTTTTCAAAAAAAATCTCCCAAAAGTTTTTCAAGAAGTCGCCAAAAGTTTTTCCAAAGGTCGCCAAAAAAATTTTCGAAAAGTCGCCAAAAATGTTTTCACAAATTTTTATAAGGTCGCCAACAGGTTTACAAAAATTCTCCAACAATTTTAATTCGCCACAAAAATTTTCTCAAGGTTTGCCAAGAAGTATTCTAAATTTTCGCAAAAAAATTCAACTTAATCAGGAATGGGTCAATTTATCTATCCAAAAAATAAATTGCTTCAAGTTGTGTTTCAAAGTTGTGTTACGAAATTTATTTCAAAAAAGAAAATGGCATCCAAGTTAGCCATCAAAGATTTTTCCATCAAGGGGAATTTTTAATTCGCACGTAACGACAAGAAAATTATGTCCAGGGTCATGCAGCATAACTTTGCTTCAATGTCGGGCACGTAATAGCAGCCGTGCCGTGTCTATAGCTGCACCCTCATCATTTGCTTGTTTTTTTTTGTGCTAAGTTCTTGGGTACTTACTGCTTCTTCGCTGGGTTTTGAGGTTATGATTTGTACCTCTCACAGCGAATTTGTCCTTTTGAAGTCTTCTAAGGGTCGTTTGTGGCGGGGTCCTTGGCGTCCTTTAATATGGCTTCCAAAATGGCGGTGACGTCCTCAAATATGGCGGTGACGTCCTTCAAAATATGGCGGTGGCGTTTCTCACAATATATATTTTTTTGTTATATGCACCTTTGCACTTTTTTGTTTAAGTGCACACACTTTTTTTCTCGGGTGTAATTTCACTTTCCACTATTCGGTTCGCATGGCCCAATATGTTTGAGCAAGGGCTTCTCACGATTCGAATTCAAGTTTACAATTAAACTAATCTTCGCTTTGTGTGAGCCTATGAGCCGTTTTAGAACACACGCATAGGCTCGCCACAAAGCGACATCAACAATAACAAAACAAAAGGACAAGGGAGAATGTGCGAAAATATGAAAAAGGGCTTGTGTATACAACGGTGTCAATGTACTTGAGTTTATTATTCATTTCGTTTATGCACACAAGCCATCGCACATTCTCGATAGAAACAGTGCTGCTACAAATTGTAGCACTGTTTCAACAGGATATATGACTCATTCGTTTTAAAAGGATAGATGTATTCCTCGTTAGAGGGGCCTTAAATATTCTGGACAGGGATACTGATCTCGACAACGGACTGGTTAGGAGTAGTCTTCGGCAGGATATCAGCCTACGAAGATTAAATACGGACAAATATAGGTCACCAGTTTCTCTATTGACTTTGGACAGAGACGGCTTTTTGTTTAGGGACGATAGACCAAGAGCTTTACCTCGGTGTTTAGTCCATCCCTGTGTCGTAAAACACGAATTTAAGTCAAAAAAAACCCTCTTAACCCTGCCTAATATGTAGTCAGTGTGTCTAACAAACTCAAACCGAATTGAGTCCGACGTCCTAATCATTAAACCGCCCACTTTAAGGTCTGGTTCATATTGCCTGGCATTACGGTAAAGGAGGCCCCACCTACCTTTAAAAATAATGACCTCGCATTTCTCAACATTGAGCTGCATACGCCATTTATCGAAGTACCTAGACAGCTGTCTGAGATACCCGTTAACACTTGCATTGACATTCGCTGCTACTGGGCCTGACGATGCGATGAGAATATCATCAGCATGCATCAGCAGCAGTCCACCGTCAGGTGGCTGTGGAATGTCACATACTGGGCCCAAGAGGGAGCAATAACAGCCCTTTTGTCGGAGAAACTGTCCCCTACCTTAACCTGGAAAGTTCTTTCTGTCAAAAAGTCAATAACTATCCTACACGTATTCCAGTCAAAACCTAAATTTTTCATCTAGTAGACGATAGCGTCCTGCCACACGCTATCAAACGCCCGAGCGAAGTCCAAACTGACCGCTATAGTGACGTATCTCTCATTCAACCCCCTGGCCACATAGTCCCCAGGGACCATGGGGGCATGGGACGTTGAAAGCCCGGTTCTGCATCCAAACTAGTGGTCAGAGAGGATATCGTTATTGACTATTGTACTCTTTATTCTGGCTGGAATAAAAAATTCAAAAAGTTTACCAAAGGCCGACAGTAGAGATATCTGTCTATAGCTTCCTGGTCTAGTAGTATCCTTCCCTGACTTCAAGATAGGGATCGTGGGTTTGGTCACTTTTCTAATGATGTACTGTTTTATTATGGATCAATGTTACAGAAGTATTTGGAATTACTATGGATTGGAATAACAATATCGATATCCAAAATAAAAAATTAGCCATCGCCGTCAGTATAAACAGTCGCAGTCAACAAAACGTACTTAATTTTACGTATATCCTCAATTAACACGAAATATTAAGAAGCGAATTAAACAAGAAAATTAATAATGTCAGAGATGAACTTGAACAACAATCGTAAAGACCAACGGTTAGGAATTTATTTATTTATAACATCAAAAAAATGGAAAGAAGATCTTTATAAATCGACCTACATACATGTCCAAGCAAGAAAACACTTTCAACGACGATCAGTGGTAATGAAGGGAATTGATGACTTATGTCAAGCTGACCTAGTTTAAATGGGACATTATTCAACACTTAATAAAGGATGTAAATATATGTTAACTGTTATTGGCACTTTTTCAAATTTTGCAACTAAAAAAAATGCTACTGATATTTCTGCAGCATTTCAAAAAAGTTTAGCCAATAATTTACAGACTGGTAAAAAGAATTTTTCAATCAATCACTACTCAACGTACAGCGTAACGTACAACGACCAGAACGTTAAGGCCATGATGTGGAAATAATTAAACTTCAACGAAAAGTACCATAAGTATGATGATTAGAACAAGTTAGTGGAGACTAATAACAGCAAAGTAAAAAGAACGATTAAAACGGTTCGTTCGAATTTGTTTTATTTCGTAGCGGTTGGCATGTTCAGGTTCAATAACATCTTCTCCATTTGTGTAATATCCCATTCTCTTTATAGGTGCAACAACCTGTTTTAAATACTCATATTTAGGTTGATATAACTACTTTGAGTACAGATAGACTAAGCATAACATTTGCCATTCCACAATTAGAAGGGCCCTCAGGGAGAGATCTAATGGAATAAAGTGAAAGGGAACTGTGCTTTGCTTTAAGCGAATTTTAATGCGTAAAATATAAATTTCTCGAAGTGCATTATAGCTTAGCGAGTAGTAAAGGTAAATTATTCAGAGTCGAGGTAATAATGTTTTTGTTAAAAGAAGTAACATCGTTTTCAATAGTATTAAATGAAACTGAAATTGCTTAATAAAAAGCTTTAAATATATTGGAATTAAACACGACATACGACCAACACAGATATAGAATATAATAAAACAAATATGAGCAATACATCTGATTTCTACTGAATAGTCCACATTAATCCAAATTTCGAGTATTTTTCGAGAAAATCTAGTAGGTATTTACAATGGAACATAGTTTCCATGTTCTAGTTTAAAAACATTAAGATAAATATTCCATTCCGTAGAATATATGTATATACATATTCTTTTCGACTAGTCTTTCTCATTGAAGAGTATTTCAAATACCAATTCGTTGACTAAAAAATTAAAAAGAATATGTAAACAGTAGTGAACATTACCTATAATTAATAAAACTTGTAATTTTGTTTTTTTCATACCACACTTTAAACGACATGTTAATGACATTAGTTTTATTGTTGAAAGGTGGCGAACTATACAACTATACAGAAATCTTTAACGAAGAATCGAATTCTAAATTGTTTTATATGTTGACATAGTAAGATCTTAATCATTATATGTGACCCGGTCTACGAAAAGGGACCTTCGGTGTAAAAACAAGTTTTCGAGAAAACAGCTGTTAAAGATAAACAAGTCATGTGAAATGAGTGTAGATGAAGAGGTTAGTTTCGTTCTTTGACAAACTTCTTTACGAGTTGGAAACTTCTGCTTTGCGCCATTAGAAAGAGCACACTTCTATCCGAATCGCCAAAAAAGTGAAAAATGATATTTTCACACCGAAGGTCCCTTTTCGTAGACCGGGTCACATATATATTTATATCTTCGCATTAATCATAGAAATAGTTTTCATGAAAATGTAAAAGGTTATATATATATATATATATATATATATATATATATATATATATATATATATATATATATATATATATATATATATATATATATATATATATATATATATATATATATATATATATATATATATATATATATATATATATACATATATATAATTATATATATATATTATATATATTATATATATATATATATATATATATATATATATATATATATATATATATATATATAACCTTTTGTGGGCATCACAGAGTACTGGCAATACAAATCAGAACAAATAGTATCCATATATGTGTACCTAAAGCAATCGAATATAACCAGAAAATCTATAAATCGCAACATGAGTAAGAGATTAATCTGTTAAACGTGTTAATACTTCTCTGTAAAATACATTCGCCGTTTGGAGCCGTTTTTAAATAATAGGTCCGGGTCAGTTCGTATAAGAATTACATCATATGCTGCTTAATGATTTGAGAGAACTTAATATGATGTTAAGGGATTTACATCCGTACAATGATCAGGTCTTAGCAATCAAATTAATTATCGGTATATGACGTTCTCGCTAAATATTCTGAGTGTTGAAAATCTATACATTTCTTATGTTTTCGCTGCGTTGGTTGGGGTTTAAAACGATAATTTTTTTACTAGTAGTTTCAGCTCTTGATGTAATTCTGGCAAAATAAGTAGCGTTTCTGACTATCACAAAAGTCGTTTAATTTTGAAGTCCGAAACTGTTATTTCCATAACTGAATTATATAAACACTTTTTCAGAAGACAGCCACGGAAAAAGAAATTTTTTCAAATTTATTAAATATGATTCAGAAAAAGAATATGTCAAGTCTCAACAAATAAGCATATTTTTCTAAAACAAGAACCAAATAAAAACAATTAAAACTTAAGTGGAATACAATAATATAACATTTTCATGAAAACTATTTCTATAAATTAATGCGAAGATATAAATATATATAATGATTAAGATCTTACTATTTCAACATATAAAACAATTTAGAATTCGATTCTTCGTTAAAGATTTCTGTATAGTTGTATAGTTCGCCACCTTTCAACAATAAAACTAATGTCATTAACATGTCGTTTAAAGTGTGGTATGAAAAAAAACAAAATTACAAGTTTTATTAATTATAGGTAATGTTCACTACTGTTTACATATTCTTTTTAATTTTTTAGTCAACGAATTGGTATTTGAAATACTCTTCAATGAGAAAGACTAGTCGAAAAGAATATGTATATACATATATTCTACGGAATGGAATATTTATCTTAATGTTTTTAAACTAGAACATGGAAACTATGTTCCATTGTAAATACCTACTAGATTTTCTCGAAAAATACTCGAAATTTAAATTAAAGTGGACTTTTCAGTAGAAATCAGATGTATTGCTCATATTTGTTTTATTATATTCTAAATCTGTGTTGGTCGTATGTCGTGTTTAGTTCCAATATATTTAAAGCTTTTTATTAAGCAATTTCAGTTTCATTTAATACTATTGAAAACGATGTTACTTCTTTTAACAAAAACATTATTACCTCGACTCTGAATAATTTACCTTTACTACTCGCTAAGCTATAATGCACTTCGAGAAATTTATATTTTACGCATTAAAATTCGCTTAAAGAAAAGCACAGTTCCCATTCACTTTATTCCATTAGATCTCTTCCTGAGGGCCCTTCTTATTGTGGAATGGCAAATGTTATGCTTAGTCTATCTGTACTCAAAGTCGTTATATCAACCTAAATATGAGTATTTAAAACAGGTTGTTGCACCTATAAAGGGAATGGGATATTACACAAATGGAGAAGATGTTATTGAACCTGAACATGCCAACCGCTACGAAATAAAACAAATTCGAACGAACCGTTTTAATCGTTCTTTTTACTTTGCTGTTATTAGTCTCCACTAACTTGTTCTAATCATCATACATATGGTACTTTTCGTTGAAGTTTAATTATTTCCACATCATGGCCTTAACGTTCTGGTTGTTGTACGTTACGCTGTACGTTGAGTAGTGATTGATTGAAAAATTCTTTTTACCAGTCTGTAAATTATTGGCTAAACTTTTTTGAAATGCTGCAGTCATATCAGTAGCATTTTTTTTAGTTGCAAAATTTGAAAAAGTGCCAATAACAGTTAACATATATTTACATCCTTTATTAAGTGTTGAATAATGTCCCATTTAAACTAGATCAGCTTGACATAAGTCATCAATTCCCTTCATTACCACTGATCGTCGTTGAAAGTGTTTTCTTGCTTGGGCATGTATGTAGGTCGATTTATAAAGATCTTCTTTCCATTTTTTTGATGTTATAAATAAATAAATTCCTAATCGTTTGTCTTTACGATTTTATTCAAGTTCATCTCTGACATTATTAATTTTCTTGTTTAATTCGCTTCTTAATATTTCGTGTTAATTGAGGATATACGTAAAATTAAGTACGTTTTGTTGACTGCGACTGTTTCTACTGACGGCGATGCCAAATTTTTTATTTTGGATATCGATATTGTTATTCCAATCCATAGTAATTCCAAATACTTCAGTAACATTGATCCATAATAAAACAGTACATCATTAGAAAAGTGACCAAACCCACGATCCCTATCTTGAAGTCAGGAAAGGATACTACTAGACCAGGTAGCTATAGACCGATATCTCTACTGTCGGCCTTTGGTAAACTTTTTGAATTTTTTATTCCAGCCAGAATAAAGAGTACAATAGTCAATAACGATATCCTCTCTGACCACCAGTTTGGATGCAGAACCGGGCTTTCAACGTCCCATGCCCCCATGGTGCCTGGGGACTATGTGGCCAGGGGGTTGAATGAGAGATACGTCACTATAGCGGTCAGTTTGGACTTCGCTCGGGCGTTTGATAGCGTGTGGCAGGACGCTATCGTCTACTAGATGAAAAATTTAGGTTTTGACTGGAATACGTGTAGGATAGTTACTGACTTTTTGACAGAAAGAACTTTCCAGGTTAAGGTAGGGGACAGTTTCTCCGACAAAAGGGCTGTTATTGCTGGTGTACCTCAGGGCTCCCTCTTGGGCCCAGTATGTGACATTCCGCAGCCACCTGACGGTGGACTGCTGCTAATGCATGCTGATGATATTCTCATCGCATCGTCAGGCCCAGTAGCAGCGAATTTCAATGCAATTTAAAAACGGCTCCAAACGGCGAATGTATTTTACAGAGAAGTATTAACACGTTTAACAGATTAATCTCTTACTCATGTTGCGATTTATAGATTTTCGATTCTTTAGGTACACATATATGGATACTATTTGTTATGATTGTTATTGCCAGCACTCTGTGATGCCAACAAAAGGTTATATATATATATATATATATATATATATATATATATATATATATATATATATATATATATATATATATATATATATATATATATATATATATATATATATATATATATATATATATATATATATATATATATGTATATATATATATATGTATATATATATATATATATTATATATATATATATATGTATATATATATATATATATATATATATATATATATATATATATATATATATATATATATATATATATATATATATATATATATATATATATATATATATATATATATATATATATATATATATATATATATATATATATATATATATATATATATATATATATATATATATATATATATATATATATATATATATATATATATATATATATTAACCTCCTTAGGATGAAAAAATCATAAAAAGGAATTCCATAGCTATATTCCATATATGTCAACAGTCATTTAAGCATAATAATAAAACTAGAATAACAATTAAAAATTAAGATTTATATGTTCTACAGAGTAAAATATTGATGGAAATGCAATTCTATCTGATGGTGACAAATCTTCCAATACTGGGCTACGAAACAATTGTGTAGCACACTTGTTTGAAGAAATAGACAATAAAAGTAATAGAACACGTAATCTAGGAATATCAAGCGCTGTAAACATATTTGGCCCCTTTACGAATAAAAGCATATACAAACTCATCTTCCGAAAAGAATGAAAGTAAGTTTTTCTTTCTGTTACGGTAGTATGAAATTCTTGTTTCTTGGGTTAAAAGGTTTTTTGTTTTAATCAAGATGCTAGAATTTCAGATGCTTTTTTAGAGGGTCCATGGTCTCTCACAAAAGGTCATGTTCTCTTTAAAACGATACATTCATTTGAATCATACTTCTCTAATCAAATCGCTGTTACTATACCAGGAACATGTGAAAAAAATAAACTCATTGCCTTTCGAATATAATGGAAGTAAGTTTTTCTCTCTGATACTGTAGTATGAAATTCTTTTTTTGCTTTAATCAAGAATGTAAAATTTCGGATGCTTTTTTGGAGAGTTCATGGTCTCTCACTTAATCACTATGCTCCTTCTGATTAAATGGCTTCCGTTCAGAAGAAATATCTAAATGGAAGTTATCTGAGACACCTGCAGTACTTAGCGAAGTAGAATTTTGTCGTAATTCGTGGTAATTTTCTATAGATGTAGATTGTTGTGCTTCTTAATCATCACTACGTATCAGGACTGGTTGGGTAATAGACAACAAATAAGGATAAATCCATTTACACCTGTTTGTTAATGACTGTTTTTACTACAATGCTAAAATAACAATCATCATGGTGATTCGAAGGTTACTGCCAAATCATTGATATTTGATACTTTAAATGGGTCCGTTTCTTGTATGCCCACAACATTAAATACTATAAACAGTTGTAACATGCAGTATTAGGAATCCAGTTCTTGTCATGGGTTTTCATGGTTAATCCGAAGTAGTAAAAACACACTTGTTTAATGAACTCTTTTTCTTTATTTATATAAATGTATATTCGCCACATTTGTTACAAAAACAATTCGAATTGATTTACACGTGTTTCTTGAAGAAGCTTTTGCACAATTTTGACATATGTGTCAAAGTAACAAAGTTTTCAATAAATAATAACTGTTTGAACAGAAAAAATAAATGTTCTGGGTTAAAATGATTTACATTATTAGTGGAATTGCACTATAACTTTTTATTCGTTTTTCAATTTTAAAACACGGGAAAAAACACTTTTTGAAAGACAAAACCGATCAATAAACGCCTTTATATACTACATATTTTACTAGCAGGTACTTATGAATGGACGCATTTGTTATATATATATATATATATATATATATATATATATATATATATATATATATATATATATATATATATATATATATATATATATATATATATATATATATATATATATATATATATATATATATATATATATATATATATATATATATATATATATATATATATATATATATATATATATATATATATACATGTGAAAAAAATAAACTCATTGCCTTTCGAATATAATGGAAGTAAGTTTTTCTCTCTGATACTGTAGTATGAAATTCTTTTTTTGCTTTAATCAAGAATGTAAAATTTCGGATGCTTTTTTGGAGAGTTCATGGTCTCTCACTTAATCACTATGCTCCTTCTGATTAAATGGCTTCCGTTCAGAAGAAATATCTAAATGGAAGTTATCTGAGACACCTGCAGTACTTAGCGAAGTAGAATTTTGTCGTAATTCGTGGTAATTTTCTATAGATGTAGATTGTTGTGCTTCTTAATCATCACTACGTATCAGGACTGGTTGGGTAATAGACAACAAATAAGGATAAATCCATTTACACCTGTTTGTTAATGACTGTTTTTACTACAATGCTAAAATAACAATCATCATGGTGATTCGAAGGTTACTGCCAAATCATTGATATTTGATACTTTAAATGGGTCCGTTTCTTGTATGCCCACAACATTAAATACTATAAACAGTTGTAACATGCAGTATTAGGAATCCAGTTCTTGTCATGGGTTTTCATGGTTAATCCGAAGTAGTAAAAACACACTTGTTTAATGAACTCTTTTTCTTTATTTATATAAATGTATATTCGCCACATTTGTTACAAAAACAATTCGAATTGATTTACACGTGTTTCTTGAAGAAGCTTTTGCACAATTTTGACATATGTGTCAAAGTAACAAAGTTTTCAATAAATAATAACTGTTTGAACAGAAAAAATAAATGTTCTGGGTTAAAATGATTTACATTATTAGTGGAATTGCACTATAACTTTTTATTCGTTTTTCAATTTTAAAACACGGGAAAAAACACTTTTTGAAAGACAAAACCGATCAATAAACGCCTTTATATACTACATATTTTACTAGCAGGTACTTATGAATGGACGCATTTGTTATATATATATATATATATATATATATATATATATATATATATATATATATATATATATATATATATATATATATATATATATATATATATATATATATATATATATATATATATATATATATATATATATATATATATATATATATATATATATATATATATATATATATATATATATATATATATATATATATACATGTGAAAAAAATAAACTCATTGCCTTTCGAATATAATGGAAGTAAGTTTTTCTCTCTGATACTGTAGTATGAAATTCTTTTTTTGCTTTAATCAAGAATGTAAAATTTCGGATGCTTTTTTGGAGAGTTCATGGTCTCTCACTTAATCACTATGCTCCTTCTGATTAAATGGCTTCCGTTCAGAAGAAATATCTAAATGGAAGTTATCTGAGACACCTGCAGTACTTAGCGAAGTAGAATTTTGTCGTAATTCGTGGTAATTTTCTATAGATGTAGATTGTTGTGCTTCTTAATCATCACTACGTATCAGGACTGGTTGGGTAATAGACAACAAATAAGGATAAATCCATTTACACCTGTTTGTTAATGACTGTTTTTACTACAATGCTAAAATAACAATCATCATGGTGATTCGAAGGTTACTGCCAAATCATTGATATTTGATACTTTAAATGGGTCCGTTTCTTGTATGCCCACAACATTAAATACTATAAACAGTTGTAACATGCAGTATTAGGAATCCAGTTCTTGTCATGGGTTTTCATGGTTAATCCGAAGTAGTAAAAACACACTTGTTTAATGAACTCTTTTTCTTTATTTATATAAATGTATATTCGCCACATTTGTTACAAAAACAATTCGAATTGATTTACACGTGTTTCTTGAAGAAGCTTTTGCACAATTTTGACATATGTGTCAAAGTAACAAAGTTTTCAATAAATAATAACTGTTTGAACAGAAAAAATAAATGTTCTGGGTTAAAATGATTTACATTATTAGTGGAATTGCACTATAACTTTTTATTCGTTTTTCAATTTTAAAACACGGGAAAAAACACTTTTTGAAAGACAAAACCGATCAATAAACGCCTTTATATACTACATATTTTACTAGCAGGTACTTATGAATGGACGCATTTGTTATATATATATATATATATATATATATATATATATATATATATATATATATATATATATATATATATATATATATATATATATATATATATATATATATATATATATATATATATATATATATATATATATATATATATATATATATATATATATATATATACCTGCCTCCTAATACCCGGGTTCTAGAAACTAATTCACGTCCCATTAAAAATATTTTGTAAACATCAACGACCTTTTAAGGCACATCAAAAAACACACACAGTAGCGTAGCTACCGAAAATTGGGACCCCACTCTTTGCACCGAATTACTCTGTCACGGTATAACAAATAGAGAGACAAATGTTTCCAAACAACAAATCATTTGCAAGACACTTTCATTAAAACCATAGGGAGAGCAGTCTCGCCACCCGTGTGGGAGAATACCCTAGCCAACGCCTATGGTAAGGGTTTGTATCCGCTCCTATAACAAAGCTAATACAAATAATTTACCTTTGACTTTCTCCAATGGATTTCCTATATCCAAAATAAAAGGGGTTCTTATTGTACTTTTTTACAAGAAAAATGCAGCAATATACATACATATGTATCTGAATCAGAAAATGTAAACAATCACCGTGTTAGCGGAAAATTCAAAAGAATTTGTTGAATAACAGAATACCGAACACACGCACTGCACCCTTCGTGTCACAAGGATTTTTTATGAATTAGTTACATTCAAATTATGTACATCGCATCTTGCAAATCAACAACAGAGCAACAAATTTTTTTACAGTTAAAAAATCACAATTCTAAAGACAGGGTACATAAAAGCAATGCCACTAACCACACCATCACGTACAATGCATAGAGGAAAATTTATGACCAACACATCTAAAAACACACACACACCATGTGGACGGACAATTTCAAAGAAAGGTTAAGAACTCTGACGAAATTGAACAACGAAAAATTGACGATAGCTGAACTATCACACGTATACAAAAATCAACAGTTCCATGGGACTATGACCTCACTCGATGTTTAATCACACCCCCACAAAATGTATATTGAAAATGCTATTAATCCTCCATGCAAATTAACTCCCACAACAAATATTTTATTTCCATATAGCAATATCGGACCCCACATGAAAACAAATTCAAGTACCCAATTGAAAACCGTAAACAGTGCAGAAAATTGTCGCACTCAATATCATAAATGAAAATTCTAAAACAATGACCTGAACACTATTAAAAACACACTATACTTAGTTAACGGAAAATGTTAACGGAAAAATTCCAAAAGCTAAGAACTTTGATGAAATCGAGCAAAGATAAAGGAGCATGTAGATAATGGATTTCTTTCAGACAGTAAAACCCTAAAACGAAAATTCTAAAACAATGATAATTATCTTGGACTATCTGTAAACTACACAGGATTTACCAATGCCTAAAGAAAAAGGGGTCACATCACGTCCCCATACCCAAGCTAACAAGAAGTAATTACCTTTGACTATCTGGCAACTACAAAGATTTTTTCTATAACCAAATAAAAAAGGGCTCGCATCACGGTCCAATAAATGCTAATTATTATCTTGGACTATGTGAAAACTACATAGGATTTTCTATACCAAAGCACATTAAATTTGATTAGTGTGCTTTGACCTGACAACTAAAGGTTATTATTATCAGCAATCGGTATTTAATTATTACTACTTTCAGACCAATAATGGGAGAACATTTTTAAATACAGGCAATGAAAACACATTCAAATCAAACAATACTTAACAATAACAAGGTTTCAATTGTTGAACTTCTAACAAACCGGTAAAGCAACCACCGTTGTATAATAACTATAAAAAGTTGGTGGAGACTAATAAAAGCGAAGTAGATAGAGCAATCAAAATGGCTGCATTCGATGATAGTCTTACGAACGAAAAAAAATAAGTAAAAGTAGTACAGTATTCAGTAATACTGTTTAATTGCCTAAAAATATTTATAACTTTTAAACTTCATTTGGGAAATTAGGTGACCATAAATATAAAAAAAATTTTAACAAATGGTATTCACCTTATTGGACAGCAGCAATTTTTAAGATTAGAGGTATTTAAAACACAGTGACATGTGTACTAGAAGAGTATCAAATTATCCAATTCACAGGTGGAAACTGCATGTAAGAGCTTTTATGTACATGTTTTCCAAATACCTATCTTATAAAAAAAGTATTAAAATCAAATGGTGCTAGAGTATATAATTCATTGATAAACAAAAATAAAATACAGTAATATTAAATAATTTACATATAAATTTTAAATAATCTTTGATCACGTATTTTTTCTTGATAAGCGGAAATAAAATGAAGTCATTGGGTGCCAAGTCAGGGCTGTATAGCGGTTGACCCATCAATTCGATTGTCATGGTCCAACCCGACTCGTATTCTCTTGTTCGTTATTCCAATTTCTCCGAAGACTTCAGGCAAACAAATTGTGGTGTACCACTCAGAATTGACTGTCCTGCGTTGCTCAAGCGGAATAGTCGCCACAGTTTTGCCGAAGAAACAGGCCACCATTTGCTTCGAAGTGCTTCTTCCACGAACAACTTTCGTTGGATTTGGCTCATCTTCGAAGACCCACACGGTCGATTGCTGTTTTGTCTCGGGCTCATACGCATAGATCCATGATTCGTCACCTGTGACGATCTAATAAGCGTCTTCTGAGCCGATTGTATTTTTTCAAAATTTCCTTGCACCAATCGACACGAGCCTTTTTTTGAGCGATTGTCAAATTGTGCTGGATCCAACGAGATCAAACCCTTTTCACGCAATATCGAATGTATGCTGGTGGAAGAAATGCCCAAGGATGGCTCTATCACACGGTATGTCATATGACGATCTTGCATTATCAGTTCACGCACGGCATCAATGTTCTTTGGCACAATGGCCGTTTTTGGACGACCTTCGTCTTTGTGCGAGCCTTGACCATGATTGAATTCATTAAAACTATTTTTCACAGTGCTATAGGATAGTGCTTCATCGGCGTGCCATGATTTAAGATTATCGATACACACTTGTCGTGATAAACCACGTCAAAATTTGTGAAAAATTAACGCACGAAAATGTTCACGAGTTAATTCCATCTTTTTTTTGCCAAATTAATTTTATCAAGTCACTTTAAACAACACAAATGATGGTCGTACTTCAAAACGTTCTGAGTACGTTTATGCTAAAAATGTCAAACTTTCCAATGGAAATGTCAGATGGCGCCAGACAGCACTTAGTCTTAGCCTAGGCCAGAAATATATATAGCAACCCATACAACTCGATTATAAACGCTTATTATTAAAACACTATATTTTATATTGGTGTTGAATTAAATTTCCGATAGGTTATTACAAGCTTTCTGATATGCTGAAAACTATAAAGGCAGTATATTAAAAGCAAAATGAAAACAAAACTATCAGGATAGAAGCAAATATTAACGCATTACAAATTGAAATATTTTCTTCGCTTGATGAGATTAATCTTATTAAATATCGTTCTTAAGGTACTCTGTCTGGATTTGTTGAAATGATAAAAATTTTAACATTTTAAAAGTTAATAACCTAAAAACACAATGTAGTATAATAACTGGAGCTTTCGATTACATGAATAATTTAACTGTACACACGATTACCATTTGTCGTGGATATAAATAGCATGAAGCACCTGTAAATCTAATTTATTTTCCAGCAAACGTCAAAGAAATAAGTACTCGTTAAGCTTGAATTTTTAAATAAGAAGCACGATTAGTTAATTTTCGTAAGGAAGAAATTTTACTTCGACTACATCTTAGGACAATGTCCAAATGATGATTTATAATATATATACTAATACGAGTACAAACAAAGACTTAAATATTCCTATTCAAGCAGTCAAAACTAAAGCAACACAGCTAGCAAAAGAAACCAAACTTTTTTGAAATCGTTAAAGCTACCTTAAGAAAAGTCTGAATTACGTAACGTTACTGATTAACCTCCTTCGGATGAAAAAATCAGTAAAAGGAATTCCATAGCTATATTCCATATATGTCAACAGTCATTTAAGCATAATAATAAAACTAGAATAACAATTCAAAATCAAGATTTATATGTTCTACAGAGTAAAATATTGATGGAAGTGCAATTCTATCTGATGGTGAGAAATCTTCCAATACTGGGCTACGAAACATTTGTGTAGCACCCCAGCAAAAAACCTGCTGACGAAGAAGCACTAAAGTATGTAATGAATTGGGGTACCAGCGCTTACCAAACTAGTGAATTCATTAATGATTTTATAAGGCAATGTCACAAGAATCTGCGCTTACTTTATGCCGTCTTACACCGCTCTGGTAAGCGCAAAAAATCCTACATGATAGAATAAAGGACTCGGAGCGCTCCAGTCGTTAAGGTTTAGAACTGCAGAGGTGCTCGCAATTTTAGTGTAATGAAGAAGCGCTTCGTAACTGCGCTTACATCATTGTACTAAATAGTTCGATATACATACTGCGTTTTAAAAGGAAAGATTCAAGAATGATTCCATACCGTAAATTTATATTAAGATATGGAAGCAGACTTTTTTAAATTCATTTTTAAAAACATTTATTTTTTGTTTATAATGTAATTATTCATACAAAGAACAAAATTAATTTTTAAACAAGAGAACACAAACAAAACTCGAATTCAGATTTAGTTTAACAGAAAAAATAAAAATGGATAATAACTTTGGTTGAATTAACACTAAAAATTAAAAAAAAGTATTAATTTTTTGCTTTTTAAATTGTTCGTCGGATAAAAATAAATTCATTGGAAAAAAATTAAATTCTTTATAACTAGATAAGAAAATTGGTTACGAAAGAATATTAAAGCTTTACATTTTGATCGACGAGGTACAAATATTTACAAAAAACATTTTGTCTTATCATAAATTAAAAGAAAATTTGTACTTTCTGTACTAAATTTAAATAAAAATATGAGATTTCATCTTATTCATTCAGTCTTTAATAGTTTCTTCATTAGAGCTTTCGAAAATTTTTTCTCTTCTGTCTGCTGAGTTTTTGTAGTGAGAATTTTTCACCATGCGAATGCATTTTCCAAAGTGCTTAAAAAATTGTTCTCTATTTCCAAAATCACCACCGATTGCCTCTATAAAAAAATAAGAAGACAAATTTTAATATTTGTGATAAAAATAAATAACATAAAATAACTCACTGTATATAACTTTCATTAATTTTGGATAGTTAAGCAGCCTCTTCTTCCGTTGAACTCCTTTAATATTGTAGTCTAACAGAAGGGGTATTGCAATTAAATTTTTTAAGCCCTTCTGCAGATCATTATGCCCGATTATGCATTTAATAGTACTTATCTTTCATTTGTCTTTCATTTCTATATTTTCCAAGCACACACAACAACAAATTTCAATTTTCTAGTATACATACACACAATATACCGTACACACAATATAACGTATACACACAATAGTTTAAGCGAACTATCATAAGTCACCCGTACTCGATTATGTCAACACGTGAACTGAATTTCTCTATTTGAGAAAAAACAATATCGTCGAATGCAACGAGAGTATGTACAGAAGGTGCTCGGATTAGTTTGGTCGACAAAGATCGTAAAGACATCGGGTATGCTTGCAGATGAACAAGTCATGTCTTCGATTACCTGACACCTGATGCGGCATTAATGATATCATCTCTTTAGTGTTGCGCTTGTAATTACAGCATACCGTATACTATGAATAATTTTAGTGCTTCCGAATTTTTGAAAATTTTCTGCTGGGACACTTGTTTGAAGAAATAGACTATAAAAGCAATAGAACACGTAATCTATGAATATCAAGCACTGTAAAAAGTGATGAAAAATTCTGAAATTTGGTGAACAAAAAAAATAAGAGCGTACTTAAACACAAGGGCTGTGGGAGCCATACGTTATTAGTCAAAATGGACTAATTACAAAATAGTACAATGGGGCTTAACTTTGTTTATGGATTACTTATAATTATAAAATTTTAATTTCCTTGCACGTGGTATCTTCACGCAGAAAAAAAGTATGATTGGGGTAACAATATTCGAAGAGCACCATACTATTGTTGGTTATATGGTTGTGTCACAACAATATTATGATCATCACAACAATAGTATGGTTCACACAGAACAATAGGATGGTTCACACACAACCATACTATGATCCCCATAACAATATTATGGTCCTCACAACAATAGAATCATTCACACACAACCATACCATGATCCCCACGACAATATTATTATTTACATTTAACCATACTATTATCTCCACAGCCATATTATGATCCTCACAACCATAGTATGTTTCTCAAACAACCATAGTATGATCTTCACAACCATAGTATGATTCACACGCAACCATGCTATTATCCCCACAACACATGATTCACTCAATCATACTATGATCCCCAAAATTATTTATTGGGATTGGGTAATGATGTTATTCAAAAATGGAGATTTGTATCAAGCAAGTTATATTAAATTAAATTACAATAAGTTAACAGCCAGAATTAAGGCCATGTTTTTATTGAATATTTCATTCATGAAACAAAAATATATATTCCAACGGCAGTTGAAAATACTTTTAATTCCCAGCAGGGGTGAATGCTACTTCACCATCCGTAGACCCCAAGAAACGAATGTGATTAAACCATGATCAATGGCTATATTCTTAAGTGCAGGCAGATTTTAAATAAATGAGAGCGTATTTCACCGAACAAAGTAAAGACAATAAAAATCCCTCGAACTACCTTCCGATTGTTGTTGTTTTTTTTAATGGACAACAACCATTACTGTATCGTGTGTATGTGTTTTGTTTTGTATATCAAAAAAACATACGCACACACATGCATGTATGCTTTATAAAACCTGTTTTGTTATGTTCATAGTCGCAATAATACTGTATGGTTGCCGTATTCATATTATTGTTAATGTAAATTTTAAACAACAATACTTTTGTAGCACTAACCATGTTTATATGGTTGATACAACCATATTTTCATTTCTAAATTTGACAAAAACAAGAACATAGCATATTTAGACATAAAAATACATAGAGAAAACGGCAAAATAATTAGCGATTGGTACACCAAAGCAATTGCTTCTAGCAGAATAATAAATTTTCACTCTAATCAACCTCTTAAACAAAAACTCAACACAGCAAACTACCTAATAAACAAAGTTCTCTCACTAAGCAATAAAAAATTTGGACAAAAAAACATAACAAAAATAAAAAATATTCGAACTAAAAACAGTTACCCACATACAATTATACAAAACCTTATACACAAGGCAACAAATAATTCATCCTAAGAAAATAACAAAACCATCACATCTGGCAACACTAAATTCATCAGCCTTTCTTACATACCAAATCCCACTAATAATAAACAAATCAAAGGAATACTAGAAAATGAAGAATCTAAATTAACGCATAAATTAAATCAAAAAATATCATCGCTCTTTACACAAACAAAAATAACCAAAACAGAACAAAGTAACGTTGTGTACGAAATCAAATGCATTGGAAAAACTGACGAACAGTGCGGTAAAATCTATATATATATAGATTTTACCGCACTGTTCGTCAGTTTTGCCAATGCATTTGATTTCGTACACAACGTTACTTTGTTCTGTTTTGGTTATTTTTGTTTGTGTAAAGAGCGATGATATTGTTTGATTTGGTTTATGCGCTAATTTAGATTCTTCACTTTCTAGTATTCCTTTGATTTATTTATTATTAGTAAGATTTGGTATGTAAGAAAGGCTGATGAATTTAGTGTTGCCAGATGTGATGGTTTTGTTATTTTCTTAGGATGAATTATTTGTTGCCTTGTGTATAAGGTTTTGTATAATTGTATGTGGGTAACTGTTTTTAGTTAGAATATTTTTTATTTTTGTAATGTTTTTTTGTCTAAATTTTTTTAGTGCTTAGTGAGAGAATTTTGTTTATTTGGTAGTTTGCTGTGTTGAGTTTTTGTTTAAAAGGTTGATTAGAGTAGAAATTTATTATTCTGCCAGAAGCAATTATTTTGGTGTACCAATCGCTAATTATTTTGCCGTGTTCTCTATGTATTTTTATGTCTAAATATGCTATGTTCTTGTGTTCATCTTCTTCTATTGTGAATTTGAGCTTCTTTTGATAGTTGTTAAACGTCTTTAATTTTTCCTCCTTATGATTTATTTTTATAATTGCAAATAGATCGTCGACATATTTGGTTTGTAGTTTTATTTCTTTTTCTCTAATAGCGTATCCACCACAATGTCTACTATAGTTGAAGGAGAGTAAGTTTCCCATTGCTATTTCATAGGTTTAGCTATACAGAGTTTCTTCGTATACGATTTAGTTATTCTCGTTCAGACAAAACCGTAAAATTTTTAGAAACTATTTTCTTGAGATTTTTTGTAAATTCTTGTAAAATATTCCACTTTTCCTATTATGTTGTAAATTTTTAGGTTAATCGGTATATTTGTAAACAAATATACCACGTGCAAGGAAATTAAAATTTTATAATTAGAATTAATCCATAAACAAAGTTAAGCCCCATTGTACTATTTTGTAATTAGTCCATTTTGACTAATAACGTATGGCTCCCACGGCCCTTGTGTTTAAGGACGCTCTTATATCTTTTTGTTCACCAAATTTCAGAATTTTTCATCACCATGCTTTTATTCGTAAAGGGACCAAATATCATTACAGTGCTTGATATTCCTAGATTACGTGTTCTATTACTTTTATAGTCTATTTCTTCAAACAAGTGTTCTACACAAATGTTTCGTAGCCCAGTTTTGGAAAATTTCTCACCATCAGATAGAATTGCATTTCCATCAATATTTTACACTGTAGAACATATAAATCTTGATTTTGAATTGTTATTCTAGTTTTATTATTATGCTTAAATGACTGTTGACATATATGGAATATAGATAGGGAATTCCTTTTTATGATTTTTTCATCCGAAGGAGGTTAATCAGTAACGTTACGTAATTCAGACTTTTCTTAAGGTAGCTTTAAAGGTTTCAAAAAAGTTTGGTTTCTTTTGCTAGCTGTGGTGCTTTTGTTTTGACTGCTTGAATAGAAATATTTAAGTCTTTGTTTGTACTCGTATTAGTATATATATTATAAATCATCATTTGGATATTGGCCTAAGATTTAGTCGAAGTAAAATTTCTTCCTTACGAAAATTAACTAATCGTGCTTCTTATTTAAAGTTCAAGCTTAACAAGTACTTATTTCATTGACGTTTGCTGGAAAATACATTAGATTTCCATGTGCTTCATGCAATTTATATCCAGGAAAATGGTAATTGCACATTAGTGAAGTGTGTGTACAGTTAAATTATTCATGTAATCGAAAGCTCCAGTTATTATACTACATTGTGTTTTTAAGGTATTAATTTTTAAAATGTTAAAATTTTTATCAAATCCAGAGTACCTTAAGAAAGATATTTAATTAGATTAATCTCATCAAGCGAAGAAAATATTTCAATTTGTAATGCATTAATATTTGCTTCTATCCTGATAGTTTTGTTTTCATTTTGCTTTTAATATACGGCCTTTATAGTTTTCACCATATCAGTAAGCTTGTAATAACCTATCGGAAATTTAATTCAACACCAATATAAAATATATTATTATAATAATAAGCGTTTAGAATCGAGTTGTATGGGTTGCTATATATATTTCTGGCCTAGGCTAAGACTAAGTGCTGCCTGGCGCCATCTGACATTTCCATTGGAAGGTTTGACATTTTTTAGCATAAACGTACTCAGAACGTTTTGAAGTGCGACCATCATTTGTGTTGTTTAAAGTAACTTGATAAAATCAATTTGGCAAAAAAAAGATGGAATTAACTCGTGAAATTTTCGTGCGATCAGTTTTCACAAATTTTGACGTGGTTTATCACGACAAGTGTGTATCGATAATCTTAAATCATTGTATGGCGATGAAGCACTATCCTATAGCACTTTTAAAAACTGTTTTAATGAATTCAATCGTGGTCAAGGCTCGCACAAAGACGAAGGTCGTCCAAAAACGGCCATTGTGCCAAAGAACATTGATGCCGTGCGTGAACTGATAATGCAAGATCGTCATATGACATACCATGTGATAGATCCATCCTTGGGCATTTCTTCCCCAGCATACATTCTATATTGCGTGAAAAGGGTTTGATCTCGTTGGATCCAGCACAATTTGACTCTCAAAAAAGGCTCGTGTCGATTGGTGCAAGGAAATTTTGAAAAAATACAATCGCCTCAGAACACGTTTATTAGATCGTCACAGGTGACGACTCATGGATCTATGCGTATGAGCCCGAGACAAAACAGCATTCGACCGTGTGGGTCTTCGAAGATGAGCCAAATCCAACGAATGTTGTTTGTGGAAGAAGCACTTCGAAGCAAATGGTCGCCTGTCTCTTCGGCAAAACTGGTTATATGGCGACTATTCAGCTTGAGCAACGTAGGATGGTCAATTCTGAGTGGTACACCACAATTTGTTTTCCTGAAGTCTTCGGAGAAATTCGAAAAACGAACAAGAGAATACGAGTCGTTGTGGACCATGACAATGCGAATTGATGGGTCAACCGCCATACAGCCCTGACTTGGCACCCAATGACTTCATTTTATTTCCGCTTATCAAGAAAAAATACGTGGTCAAAGATTATTTAAAAATTATATGTAAATTATTTAATATTATTGTATTTTATTTTTGTTTATCAATGAATTATATACTCTAGCACCATTTGATTTTAATACTTTTTTTATAAGATAGGTATTTGGAAAACATGTACATAAAAGCTCTTACATGCAGTTTCCACCTGTGAGTTGGATAATTTGATACTCTTCTAGTACACATGTCACTGTGTTTTAAATACCTCTAATCTTAAAAATTGCTGCTGTCCAATAAGGTGAATACCATTTGTTAAACATTTTTTTATATTTATGGCCACCTAATTTCCCAAATGAAGTTTAAAAGTTATAAATATTTTTAGGCAATTAAACAGTATTCAGTAAACTTTTTTTCGTTCGTAAGACTATCATCGAATGCAGCCATTTTGATTGCTCTTTCTACTTTGCTTTTATTAGTCTCCACCAACTTTTTATAGTCATTATACAACGGTGGTTGCTTTACCGGTTTGTTAGAAGTTCAACAATTGAAACCTTGTTATTTTTAAGTATTGTTTGATTTGAATGTGTTTTCATTGCCTGTATTTAAAATTGTTCTCCCATTATCGGTCTGAAAGTAGTAATAATTAAATACCGATAACTGATAATAATAACCTTTAGTTGTCAGGTCAAAGCACACTAATCAAATTTAATGTGCTTTGGTATAGAAAATCCTATGTAGTTTTCACATAGTCCAAGATAATAATTAGCATTTATTGGATCGTGATGCGACCCCTTTTTTATTTGGTTATAGAAAAAATCTTTGTAGTTGCCAGATAGTCAAAGGAAATAACTTCTTGTTAGCTTGGGTATGGGGACGTGATGTGACCTCTTTTTCTTTAGGCATAGGTAAATCCTGTGTAGTTTACAGATAGTCCAAGATAATTATCATTGTTTTAGAATTTTCGTTTTAGGGTTTTACTGTCTGAAAGAAATCCATTATCTACATGCTCCATTATCTTTGCTCGATTTCTTCAAAGTTCTGAGCCTTGGAATTTTTCCGTTAACATTTTCCGTTAACTAAGTATAGTGTGGTTTTAATAGTGTTCAAGTCATTGTTTTAGAATTTTTATTTATGACATTGAGTGCGGCAATTTGCTGCACTGTTTACGGTTTTCAATTGGGTACTTGAATATGTTTTCATGTGGGGTCCGATATTGCTGTATGGAAATAAAATATTTGTTGTGAGAGTTAATTTGCATGGAAGATTATTAGCATTTTCAATATACATTTAGTGGGGGTGTGATTAAACATCGAGTGAGGTTATAGTCCCATGGAACTGTTGCTTTTTGTATACGTGTGATAGTTCAGCTATCGTCAATTTTTCGTTGTTCAATATCGTTAGAGTTCGTAACCTTTCTTTGAAATTGTCCGTCCACATAGTGTGTGTGTTTTTACATGTGTTCGTCATAAATTTTCCTCTATGCATTGTACGTGATCGTGTGGTTAGTGACATTGCTTTTATGAACCCTGGCTTTAGAAATGTGATTTTTAAGTGTAAAAAATTTGGTGCACTGTTGTTGATTTGCAAGATGCGATGTACTTAATTTGAATGTAACTAATCCATAAAAATTCCTTGTGACTCGTATGAAGGGTGCAGTGTGTGTGTTAGGTTTTATATTATTCAACAAATTCTTTTGAATTTTCCGCTAACACGGTCATTGTTTACATTTTCTGACTCAGATACATATATTGCTGCAGTTTTCTTATAAAAAGTACAATAAGAACCCCTTTCATTTTGGATATAGGAAATCCATTGGAGAAAGTCAAAGGTAAATTATTTGTATTAGCTTTGTTATAGGAGAGGATACAAACCCTTACCGTAGGCGTTGGCTAGGGTATTCTCCCACTCGGGTTGCGAGACTGCTCTCCCTATGGTTTTAATAATAGTGTCTTGCAAATGTTTTGTTGTTTGGAAACATTTGTCTCTCTATTTCTTATCTTATACCGTGACAGAGTAATCCCGGTGCAAAGGGTGGCTACGCTACTGTGTGGTTTTTTTGTTGTGCCTTAAAAGGTCGTTGATATTTACAAAATATTTTTAATGGGACATGAATTAATTTCTAGAACCCGGGTATTAGGAGGCAGGTATATATATATATATATATATATATATATATATATATATATATATATATATATATATATATATATATATATATATATATATATATATATATATATATATATATATATATATATATATATATATATATATATATATATATATATATATATATGTAAAATGAAACAAAATGTTTTTTACATAAATGTTCTGTTGAGTAGATTTATTCTGACTGACTAAAAAAGAGTTCGCCTTGGACTATTTATACAAAAATTCTTATCAGGCGAACCACGTTGGTCTTACAATTTCTAAGGCATAAATCAATGCACACATAGCAGGAGGTTATCACCATGTGCGTGCATATCATCGTGCGTTGGTTGCATTGTACGTGTTATTACATTGTGAGAGCATAAATAGAATTACAATTTCGGCTGATAACAATAAAAGATAATTCGACGCGTCTTCCCGCTGCACTTGAAAATGCATTAGGAAACCAACATACCCAACACACAATCTAAAACGTGTTCACTTTGAACATTCTGCCAGGCGGAAAAGTACATGATGTATTCTTAACTTAAATCTATTCTTCGTGTAAGTGGACTGTACATTACTTAAAACTAGCAACCAGCTGGCGCTGTATTCTACAATGTTTAACAAACATTATTACTAAAATTAATATAACTATGATTATCAATGCTAGTGACGTATGACCGCTCAGATGATGGAAGCTGACACCTTTCAGCTCGGTCGCTTCTTTCTGCCAGACGGAGAGCTGTTTCCTTAGCTCCTTGATCTCTTTTCCATGGTCCACGTCCAAAAGATCTAACGTCCTAAGAAAGATTTCCTCCTGCGTTGAGTTATTCTTCCGATAGACATGTGGCTGTAGCTGTGTCATCGAACTGGATTCAATATAGTTCGGAGCAATCAGAGTCACTGTGTCGATCCTGGCTGTGCATCCCGGCTGCAGCTCAAATATTCCCAGTAGAGGCAGATTTAAAGTTTCATGACCCCCTCGGTCACAACGTATTTGAGCTGATGATTTGTCGAAAAGACTGAATAACCATTTATTCTTCTGCTTCAATCCTATCCAGCTGGGCAGCCTTGGAACTTCTTCGTATAAGCACTGGTATTCATTATTTGGTTTGAGTGCAGACATCATACATGACCCATCGTCGGCGTTAATCCACGGCCAGTTCCCCTCGCATGTTAAATCGCCATTCAAATCTGGTTGGCAACCTTCAACTTCAGATTGGGTCATAGGATGGTATGAATTTAGGTCAAAATTGTATAGGACGAAATTAGTGACCGGAATTTTCACCTGGAAGGTCCTGCTAACTCTCTTCACAGGAACTGGTATTATTTTATAGAGTTGTGACGTTTTTCTGTGGTATAATGGTATTTGAGCATGAACCACCAACTTGTTGTCAATAAAAATACCCTTAGCACGCATTAGGTGAAAAATGGCCTTAACATCCATCTTCTTGTTCCCAGGTAAAACAAGGTCGTCGGATAAAAGATTTTTTATCTGGATAATTTCTTTTTGAAGTTGTACGGGCTTTATCAACTCTGGATTTACTTTTCCGTGGTTGACATCCATTAGGAGCTGAAGTACTTTCATCTGTATCCGTTGACTGTCTTCTATTAGTGAGGAGAGCTCTCGTGCTAATATGAAGAATTTAATAGATTCCTTATAGAGAAAGTAGTTTTGCTTTACGGTAGCTGTTATATTGTCCACCTGCAGCTTAATATTCTTAAAATTCTGCTTAACTTCGGCCATGGATGTGTTTAAAATATTTAGTGTGGAATCAATCACTGAGGTCTGATGTTTCAGCAGCATCCCCTGATTCTGTTGGTTGGCCAGTATGTTTCTCATGTTTGTCTCCATGATCTGGCGGTCGTCTTCGTCCATTAACCCGAACAGGACATTATATAGGGATCCAATGAATTCCAAAGGAGCCCTTTTCGCTCGATGTTGGGTTTGAGGCATAAATAGCTGATTGTTTGCCTTTATTTCATCTAAATCTTTTGCCATGCGTTGCATAACGTTTTGACATGGCCCTTTGAATGTATCCAATATTGTACAGATGCTTTTCATGTTGTCGATCATTCCAGATGCATTGTCAATACTTGTAAAATAAGTTTCCATTTCAAAGTAGATCACCATGTTCCATGTTGAAGTGACCGCATTTACTTGACCTAGATTTTCAAGATATATTCCTGTGCCATTAGTCAATTCTTTAACGGTTGAATTTGTCACTCTGGTAACTGCCGCCGAGGCTATATGCATCATTGTCAACATCATCGCTAAAATGGTTCCTTTTGGTGCTGATTTCTTTCGATTCTTCGGCCGCTCTCTTTTGGCCACGTCTTCTTTTTTCTGATTTGCTAATATTTTGTCTTTTATGATCACATTCTCCTCCGCTAACAGTGGACATATTTTTGTGACAGGCCGCTTGAAGATTCCATTTTCAGTTTCCACTGTTACCACTCGTACTCTGTTATCGATGCCTTTGTGGACTTCCATTATTTTTGCCATTGGCCATTTTGCGGGGTGGCTTAGTTCATCCTTGATCAATACAACCTGGCCTTCTTTGATATCTGGCCCAGGTTTCTGCCATTTGTTTCTTTGTTGAAGCGTGTTTAAGTACTCCTCCTTCCACCTTCTCCAAAAGTCACCTCGAAGCTTCTGCAATAGCTTCCATCTATCCAACGCCCCAATCCTATGTTCTGCTAGTGTTTCTGGTACAGCTAGCATTGGCCTTCCTATTAAAAAGTGCGCTGGAGTTAGAACTTCAACTTCATCGTCTGCTACTGTAAATAACGGTCTGGAATTTAAAACCGCTTCTATTTGGCTTAACAATGTTGAAAACTCTTCATAGGGCAGGTTGTTATCGCCAATCACCCGTTTTAGATGATATTTCACCGATTTGACACCAGCCTCCCAAATTCCTCCCATGTGAGGAGCTGCAGGCGGAATAAAATGCCATTTTATGCCTTCATTCTCCAATACCGGGGCAACGTTAACGTTATCTTGAAGCGCCGTTTTGTAGTCCTTATCTAATATTCTTGCTGCGCCTATGAAATTCGAACCATTATCCGAATATAAATGTTCGCTTTTGCCTCGTCTCGCAAAAAACCTTCTTAACGCTGCTAAAAAGGCTTCTGAAGTTAAGTCGCTGACTGCTTCGAGATGAATGGCTTTTGTGGCCATACAAACAAATACAGCAATGTATGCCTTATATGTTTTTTGCCCACGTCCTCTAGAGCATCTTAATTTAAATGGCCCCGCATAATCCAATCCAGTGTGGATGAACGGTCCACACTCCGTCACTCTACACTTAGGTAAATTCCCCATCAACTGCATAGATGTCTGCTGACGATACCGTATACACGTGACACAAGTCCGCAAATGTTTCTTCAGTGCCTTTTTCAAATTGAAAATCCAGAACGCCCGTGTGATATGTTTGTGCATTAAATTGATCCCTCCATGGAGCGTTACTTCATGAGCTTCTTTTATTAATAGCTCAACTACATGAGATCTTTCCAAAATTATTGGGTGTCGTGCCTCGAACGGTAGCTGTGATTTTTGGATTCTACCACCGACTCGCAGCATCCCGTTCTTGTCCAAAAATGGATATAAACTTATCAGCTTGCTCTTTGTTGGTAGTTCCTTCTGATTTTTTAGAATCCTTATTTCGTCTGGAAATTGAATCTGCTGCAGTTGTCTCATCCATACATTTCGAGCTGTCTTTAATTCAGTACACGTGAGGTAGTGGGGTTGTTTTTCTTTGGTTCTCAACTTATTGACAAATCGAAGAACGTATGCTAGCACTCTTTCCAATTTCCCAATCGAAGAATACTTATTAAGTAAATCTCCTATAACATTATGCTTCGCTGTCGTAGCAAAAACAAGTGTCTCGTTTTCTACCATTGTCGGCTGCGCCGGCCATTTGTCTTCTGGCTTCGATAACCACCTCGGCCCCTTCCACCACAGCTCATGACTCGCCAACTTATCCGGCATTATTCCTCTCGATGCTACATCCGCTGGATTTTCTTCAGATTTGATGTATCGCCACTTTGTAGTTGGAAGGTTTTCCCGAATTTCATTCACACGGGTCCTTATAAATTTCTCTTTATTTCGGTTATTTTGTATCCATGCTATTGTGATTGTTGAATCTGTCCATGCATACACCGGTGCTTCTAACCGCAATATTCTTTGCACCTTGGCGAGTAATTTCGATAGTAAATGAGCTGCGCTTAACTCTAATTTGGGAATCGTCTTCCTGTTTTTCAATGGATTGACTCGTGTTTTCGCTGATAGTAATGTAACTTTGTCCCCACTTTTGATGTAAATCACCGCCGCAAATGCTTTACCAGATGCATCCGCAAATCCATGTATTTCCATTTCAGCTTCGTCAGTGCTCTGAAGCCAACGGGGTACTCTTATATCTTCCATTTTCACCAGTTGCTCCGCGTAATTTTTCCATTCTTCTGCTAGATTACTGACAATGTCCTCGTCCCAGTCGATTTTGTTCTGCCACAGTTGTTGCACCATTAACTTTCCTATCACTGTCACTGGCGATAGCCAACCAATTGGATCAAATATTTTTGCCAGTCTGGAAAGTATTCCACGTTTTGTAATTTTGTTTTCTTTTTCTGTGTTCATTATAAATTTGAACACGTCCTTCCTCGGGTCCCATTGCAATCCTAACGTTTTAACTAATTCATCTTCTTGAATGCGAATCACTTGTTGCTCTCCGCTGTCTATCTCGTCCACAATTGCATTATTGTTGGAAACCCATTTTCTTAGTTTCAATCCATACCGGTTTAATGCTGTGCTGATGGCTTCACGAATTTGTTTGCACTCCGGTATGGTGTGTGCTCCAGTCATCAGGTCGTCCATATAAAAGTCTTCAGATATAATACGGGCTATCCTTCTGTTTGAACATCTATCTGCTACTTCTTTTAATGTTCTAGTTGCCAAAAACGGTGCTGCTGCGGTGCCGTATGTAACAGTTGTCAGTTTATATTCCTTAATAGGCTGATCTGCAGACTCTCTCCATAAAATGTATTGGTACTGTTGATCCTTTTCGGCTACTAGTACTTGTCGATACATTTTTTCGATATCCGCCGTCATCACATATCTCCAGCGTCTCCAGTTTAGAATTAAGTCATATAGATCCCTTTGTACCCTAGGACCTATATACATAATATCGTTTAGACTTACTCCAGTTGACGATCGGGCTGAGGCGTCAAATACAACCCTCAACTTTGTTGTTAAGCTAGACTCCCGAATTACGGCTTGGTGTGGCAAATAATATGCTCCTTTTTCTTTGGCTAGTTTCATATGCCCAAGACGTTCATATTCCTTCATGAACTCCACATAACCAATTTTTAATTTTTCATTGGCTTTCATTTTACGCTCCATCGACAGAAGTCTTGCTACTGCCTGCTTTCGAGACTCTCCTAACGGTTGAGCATCCTTTTTAAATGGAATCGATACCACGAATCTTCCATTGACATCTTGAGTTGTCGTCTCTTTGTAGAACTGCTCGCAAAATTTATTTTCCGCCGCTGTTGCATCTTCTTCCTCTTCTTCCATTTCCCAGAACCGTTCGATCTCCTTCAAGCTAGCTGTTGTTGTTGTTGCTGCGAAAATTTGTTGCGGTTTTGATGTTGTCACCATCCCAGATATTATCCAGCCAAACGCAGTGTTCTGGCCTAGTATACCATCTTTTTTAATTATTCCATCCTCAATAATTGCTGGATACGAGTCCACGCCCAATATTATATCGATTCTACCAGTCTTATTAAAGTTTGGGTCTGCAAAAATACAATTTTCCCAACCTTTCACCTCAAACTCGAACGATTCGTCTGGAAGTGCCTTAGTAAGTTTTGGTAGAACTAGAGCTTCAGCTTGGATAGAAAAAAGACTCGAGAATCTTGGTGCCACCTGCAGATTCACTTTATGTTTCGATATGCAGACTCTTCCTCCGGATAGACCTGTAACCTCTGTTGTTGCCTTCATCTTCGGGATCCGCAAAAGTTGAGCTGCCTCTTCCGATATCAAAGTACTTTGAGAAGCGCTATCAATCAATGCTCGAAGTAACTCATATTGACCATCGAAGGATTTTACTTTAATAAGAGCTGTTGCCAATAGCTTGTTTTGACCGGAAACTGGTTGAATAAGATGGGTAGCTGCTTTCTCGCCATAGTGCAGCATGCTATTGTGGCTTTTTCCACATTGCCGGCATGTCCAATCTTTCAAACATTTTATATGTTGAGGGTGAATTAGACATCTAGTACACATCTGCTTCTTTTTTACTAGAGTCCAACGGCCGGAAACGTCCATTTCTTTGAACTTAGCGCATTTAAATATGCCATGATTATCACTGTCACAGCACATACATTTATGTCCATTTTGGTTTGGTTTGGTTAGCCAAGTTTTATTTTGGCTGTTTACCTTACTGTGGTACTTAGTGTAAGGTTTTTTTTCTTTATAGAATATGGAACTTTGTACTTGTTCCAAATATTCTTGAACATCAGACAGTTGCTGAATTTCTTTGGCCTTTTTAATTTGCAGGTCGTATCTCAGCAACTCTTCCCTTTCGAATTTTCGCAGTATAATGTGGGCGAAAATTGGTGATATTTCTGAATCGTCCCCAATATCCAATATATTTTTTATAATGTGCACCGCTTCATTTATGCTGTCAACAAATTTTTTTACAACGGTGTCTGAATTTTCCACAAACGTCGGGAGATTCAACAGCAAGTCTAGCGCCTCATTAAAAATTTTGCGTTTATTTTCGTACCGTTTAATTAGCAGTTCAAACGCTGCATGATAATTGCCGGGTCCACCGGACAATAAATGGGAAACCACTGCTCTGGCTTCGCCTTCCAAGCTCATTCGCAGGTAGTTAAATTTGATGGTATCCGAAAGCTCATCCCGGTTATGGATCATCTCCTTAAACATTTCAACAAAATGTTGCCAATTTTTTCCTTCTCCATCGAATTTTGGTATGGACGGTCTTTGTGGTTCGAGTATGGAACACTTTGTCTTCGATTTATTCTCAATCGTTTCAGCCATATCCAGTAACATCACATTTACTGCGTACTCCAAATCCAGAAATGTTTTATCTGTACTATGTTTTGTGGGGTAACGTTTGACAAGGCTGTCGTTTTTGCCCTCCGCTATTGCCCACGTTCTTTTCAGGCAGTTCATTTTTATTTCGAGATCGGCCACTGAACTTTCGGCTGTCATCCTCCGGTTACACTCTCCCAGTGACTCCCATGTGCGATCCATCCATGCTTTTAGCAGATCACTTTCAGCCTTTGGAATGCCAGAATGCAGAATTGCATATTCTTCCTGCAGCATAGCATGTTCTTCTAATTTTTTGTGGTCCAGTTCTTGTTTTGCAGATCTTCGTTTTTCTAGAACTGCTGCCATTAAAGCTGAAACCTCTCCAAAAATATTTTTTTTGAAATATTGGTGGTTTGCTAAGGCCTCTGCAGTTATCATCTTTGTGTGGGACCTCTGAAATTCTTCCCAAAGGTCATCCACTTCTGCTGAATTTGGATCCTCGCTGACAAGGTGTTTTATTAGTTTATACACCTTCTCTTGCCTCTCCACCAAATCCTTCATCGTGTTGCTTAAGGGGATTGGCAGCATATTAGGGCTTTTTTGTGTTTTTTTTTCCAAAAAATTTTAAAAATTTTTATTTTTCTTTACGAACCACTGTCCAAGCCTTGGTTCACGCTTTTTTGAATCTTGTTTTTTTTTCGAGTATCTTACCACTGGTGGGGGATTACTCTATTTATTTTTATGTGGAATATTTATTATTCCGATTTTGGTGAGTATTTATTACTCCGAGTCTCTTACCACTGGTGGGGGAAAACTCGTTTTTTTTTTTTCTTTTTGTCGGTTCGATTGGACCAACTTTATGTAAAATGAAACAAAATGTTTTTTACATAAATGTTCTGTTGAGTAGATTTATTCTGACTGACTAAAAAAGAGTTCGCCTTGGACTATTTATACAAAAATTCTTATCAGGCGAACCACGTTGGTCTTACAATTTCTAAGGCATAAATCAATGCACACATAGCAGGAGGTTATCACCATGTGCGTGCATATCATCGTGCGTTGGTTGCATTGTACGTGTTATTACATTGTGAGAGCATAAATAGAATTACAATTTCGGCTGATAACAATAAAAGATAATTCGACGCGTCTTCCCGCTGCACTTGAAAATGCATTAGGAAACCAACATACCCAACACACAATCTAAAACGTGTTCACTTTGAACAATATATATATATATATATATATATATATATATATATATATATATATATATATATATATATATATATATATATATATATATATATATATATATATATATATATATATATATATATATATATTTATATATATAAACATATTATATATAAAAATTATATATAAAAATAAATGTTCTGGGTTAAAATGGTTTACATTATTAGTGGAATTGCACTATAACTTTTTAGTCGTTTTTCAATTTTAAAACACGGAAAAAACACTTGTACTTTTCGCGTTCGTTGACACTTTTTGAAAGACAAAAACCGATCAATAAACGCCTTTATATACTACATATTTTTCTAGCAGGTACTTATGAATGGACGCATTTGTTATATATATATATATATATATATATATATATATATATATATATATATATATATATATATATATATATATATATATATATATATATATATATATATATATATATATATATATATATATATATATATATATATATATATATATATATATATATATATATATATATATATATATATATATATATATATATATATATATACACTTTTTGAAAGACAAAAACCGATCAATAAACGCCTTTATATACTACATATTTTTCTAGCAGGTACTTATGAATGGACGCATTTGTTATATATATATATATATATATATATATATATATATATATATATATATATATATATATATATATATATATATAACAAATGCGTCCATTCATAAGTACCTGCTAGAAAAATATGTAGTATAAATATGTAGTATATATATATATATATATATATATATATATATATATATATATATATATATATATATATATATATATATATATATATATATATATATATATATATATATATATATATATATATATATATATATATATATATATATATATATATATATATATATATATATATATATATATATATATATATATATATATATATATATATATATATATATATATATATATATATATATATATATATATATATATATATATATATATATATATATAATGCGTCCATTCATAAGTACCTGCTAGAAAAATATGTAGTATATAAAGGCGTTTATTGATCGGTTTTTGTCTTTCAAAAAGTGTCAACGAACGCGAAAAGTACAAGTGTTTTTTCCCGTGTTTTAAAATTGAAAAACGACTAAAAAGTTATAGTGCAATTCAACTAATAATGTAAACCATTTTAACCCAGAACATTTATTTTTTCTGTTCAAACAGTTATTATTTATTGAAAACTTTGTTACTTTGACACATAAGTCAAAATTGTGCAATAGCTTCTTCAAGAAACACGTGTAAATCAATTCCAACTGTTTTTGCAACAAATGTGGCGAATATATGTACATTTATATAAATAATGAAAAATAGTTCATTAAACAAGTGTTTTTTTACTACTTCGGATTTACCATGGATACACATGACAAGAACTGGATTCCTAATACTGCATGGTACAACTGTTTATAGTATTTAAGGTTGTGGGCATACAAGAAACGGACCCATTTAAAGTATCAAATATCAATGATTTGGCAGTAACCTTCGAATCACCATGATGATTGTTATTTTAGCATTGTAGTCATAACAGTCATTAACAAACAGGTGTAAATGGATTTATCCTTATTTGTTGTCTATTACCCGACCAGTCCTGTTACTAAGTGATGCTTAAGGAGCACAACAATCTACATCTATAGAAAATTACCACGAATTACGACCAAATTCTACTTCGCTAAGTACTGCAGGTGTCTCAGATAACTTCCATTTAGATATTTCTTCTGAACGGCAGCCATTTAATCAGGAGGAGCATAGTGGTTAAGTGAGAGACTATGGACTCTCCAAAAAAGCATCCGAAATTTTACTTTCTTGATTAAAGCAAAACAAGAATTTCATACTACCGTATCAGAGAGAAAAACTTAAT
Organism: Hydrotaea diabolus; assembly: GCA_963513945.1. Classification (NCBI taxonomy): domain Eukaryota; kingdom Metazoa; phylum Arthropoda; class Insecta; order Diptera; family Muscidae; genus Hydrotaea; species Hydrotaea diabolus. The sequence goes on along the minus strand of OY740721.1, from coordinate 12,773,945 downwards.
TCCATTATTTTCGGAAGGCAATGAGTTTATTTTTTGTTCATATGTTCCTGGTATAGTAACAGCGATTTGATTAGAGAAGTATGATTCAAATGAATGTATCGTTTTAAAGAGAACATGACCTTTTGTGAGAGACCATGGACCCTCTAAAAAAGCATCTGAAATTCTAGCTTCTTGATTAAAACAAAAAACCTTTTAACCCAAGAAACAAGAATTTCATACTACCGTAACAGAAAGAAAAACTTACATCCATTCTTTTCGGAAGATGAGTTTGTATATGGTTTTATTCGTAAAGGGACCAAATATCTTTACAGTGCTCTATTTCTTCAAACAAGTGTGCTACACAATTGTTTCGTAGCCCAGTATTGGAAGATTTCTCACCATCAGATAGAAATGCATTTCCATCAATATTTTACTCTGTAGAACATATAAATCTTGATTTTGAATTGTTATTCTAGCTTTATTATTATGCTTAAATGATTGTTGACATATATGGAACATAGCTAAGGAATTCCTTTTATGATTTTTTCATCCGAAGGAGGTTAATCAGTAACGTTACGCAATTCAGACTTTTCTTAAGGTAATTTTAAAGGTTTCAAAAAAGTTTGGTTTCTTTTGCTAGCTTTGGTTTCTTTTGCTAGCAATCGCCTCAGAAGATGTTTATAAGATCGTCACAGGTGACAAATCATGGATCTATGCGTATGAGCCCGAGACAAAACAGCAATCGACCGTGTGGGTCTTCGAAGATGAGCTAAATCCAACGAAAGTTGTTCGTTGAAGAAGCACTTCGAAGCAAATGGTCGCCTGTTTCTTCGGCAAAACTGGTTATATGGCGACTATTCCGCTTGAGCAACGTAGGACGGTCAATTCTGAGTGGTACACTACAATTTGTTTTCCTGAAGTCTTCGGAGAAATTCGAAAAACGAACAAGAGAATACGAGTCGTTGTGGACCATGACAATGCGAATTGATGGGTCAACCGCCATACAGCCCTGACTTGGCACCCAATGACTTCATTTTATTTCCGCTTATCAAGAAAAAAAATACGTGGTCAAAGATTATTTAAAATTTATATGTAAATTATATAATATTACTGTATTTTATTTTTGTTTATCAATGAATTATATACTCTAGCAACATTTGATTTTAATACTTTTTCTATAAAATAGGTATTTGGAGAACATGTACATAAAAGCTCTTCCATGCAGTTTCTACCTGTGAGTTGGATATTTTGATACTCTTCTAGTACACATGTCACTGTGTTTTAAATACCTCTAATCTTAAAAATTGCTGCTGTCCAATAAGGTGAATACCATTTGTTACACATTTTTTTATATTTATGGCCACCTAATTTCCCAAATGAAGTTTAAAAGTTATAAATATTTTTAGGCAATTAAACAGTATTCAGTAAACTTTTTTTCGTTCGTAAGACTATCATCGAATGCAGCCATTTTGATTGCTCTATCTACTTTGCTTTTATTAGTCTCCACCAACTTTTTATAGTCATTATACAACGGTTGTTGCTTTACCGGTTTGTTAGAACGTTCAACAATTGAAACCTTGTTATTGTTAAGTATTGTTTGATTTGAATGTGTTTTCATTGCCTGTATTTAAAAATGTTCTCCCATTATTGGTCTGAAAGTAGTAATAATTAAATACCGATAGCTGATAATAATAACCTTTAGTTGTCAGGTCAAAGCACACTAATCAAATTTAATGTGCTTTGGTATAGAAAATCCTATGTAGTTTTCACATAGTCCAAGATAATAATTAGCATTTATTGGACCGTGATGCGACTCCTTTTTTTATTTGGTTATAGAAAAAATCTTTGTAGTTGCCAGATAGTCAAAGGTAATTACTTCTTGTTAGCTTGGGTATGGGGACGTGATGTGACCCCTTTTTCTTTAGGCATAGGTAAATCCTGTGTAGTTTACAGATAGTCCAAGATAATTATCATTGTTTTAGAATTTTCGTTTTAGGGTTTTACTGTCTGAAAGAAATCCATTATCCACATGCTCCATTATCTTTGCTCGATTTCTTCAAAGTTCTGAGCCTTGGAATTTTTCCGTTAACATTTTCCGTTAACTAAGTATAGTGTGTTTTTAATAGTGTTCAAGTCATTGTTTTAGAATTTTTATTTATGACATTGAGTGCGGCAATTTGCTGCACTGTTTACGGTTTTCAATTGGGTACTTGAATTTGTTTTCATGTGGGGTCCGATATTGCTGTATGAAAATAAAATATTTGTTGTGGGAGTTAATTTGCATGGAAGATTATTAGCATTTTCAATATACATTTGTGGGGGTGTGATTAAACATCGAGTGAGGTTATAGTCCCATGGAACTGTTGCTTTTTGTATACGTGTGATAGTTCAGCTATCGTCAATTTTTTGTTGTTCAATTTCGTTAGAGTTCGTAACCTTTCTTTGAAATTGTCTGTCCACATAGTGTGTGTGTTTTTAGATGTGTTCGTCATAAATTTTCCTCTATGCATTGTACGTGATCGTGTGGTTAGTGACATTGCTTTTATGAACCCTGGCTTTAGAATTGTGATTTTTTAAGTGTAAAAAATTTGTTGCACTGTTGTTGATTTGCAAGATGCGATGTACTTAATTTGAATGTAACTAATCCATAAAAATTCCTTGTGACTCGTATGAAAGGTGCAGTGTGTGTGTTAGGTTTTATGTTATTCAACAAATTCTGTTGAATTTTCCGCTAACACGGTGATTGTATACATTTTCTGACTCAGATACATATATTGCTGCAGTTTTCTTATAAAAAGTACAATAAGAACCCCTTTCATTTTGGATATAGGAAATCCATTGGAGAAAGTCAAAGGTAAATTATTTGTATTAGCTTTGTTATAGGAGTGGATACAAACCCTTACCATAGGCGTTGGCTAGGGTATTCTCCCACTCGGGTTGCGAGAATGCTCTCCCTATGGTTTTAATAACTAATGTTTTGTTGTTTGGAAACATTTGTCTCTCTATTTCCTTTATGACAGAGTAATCCCGATGCAAAGGGTGGGGTTCCAATTTTTCGGTAGCTACGCTAATGTGTGGTTTTTTTGATGTGCCTTAAAAGGTCGTTGATATTTACAAAATATTTTTAATGGGACGTGAATTAATTTCATGAACCCGGGTATTAGGAGGCAGGTATATATATAACAAATGCGTCCATTCATAAGTACCTGCTAGTAAAATATAGAATAATATGTAGTATATAAAGGCGTTTTTTCATCGGTTTTGTCTTTCAAAAAGTGTCAACGAACGCGAAGAAGTAAGTGTTTTTTCCCGTGTTTTAAAATTGAAAAACGAATAAAAAGTTATAGTGCAATTCCACTAATAATGTAAATCATTTTAACCCAGAACATTTATTTTTTCTGTTCAAACAGTTATTATTTATTGAAAACTTTGTTACTTTGACACATACGTCAAAATTGTGCAATAGCTTCTTCAAGAAACACGTGTAAATAAATTCCAACTGTTTTTGTAACAAATGTGGCGAATATACATTTATATAAATAAAGAAACAGAGTTCATTAAACAAGTGTTTTTTTTTCTACTTCGGGTGACAAGAACTGGATTCCTAATATTGCATGTTACAACTTTTATAGTATTAAAGGTTGTGGGCATACAAGAAACGGATCGATTTAAAGTATCAAACATCAATGATTTGGCAGTAACCTTCGAATCACCATGATGATTGTTATTTTAGCATTGTAGTCATAACAGTCATTAACAAACAGGTGTAAATGGATTTATCCTTATTTGTTGTCTATTACCCGACCAGTCCTGTTACTAAGTGATGATTAAGAAGCACAACAATCTAAATCTATAGAAAATTACCACGAATTACGATCAAATTCTACTTCACTAAGTACTGCAGGTTTGTCAGATAACTTCCATTTAGAAATTTCGTCTGAACGGCAGCCATTTAATCTGGAGGAGCATAGTGATTAAGAGAGAGACCATGGACTCTCCAAAAAAGCATCCGAAATTTTACTTTCTTGATTAGAGCAAAACAAGAATTTCATACTACCGTATCAGAGAGAAAAACTTACTTCCATTATTTTCGGAAGGCAATGAGTTTATTTTTTGTTCATATGTTCCTGGTATAGTAACAGCGATTTGATTAGAGAAGTATGATTCAAATGAACGCATCGTTTTAAAGAGAATATGACGTTTTGTGTGAGACCATGGATCCTCTAAAAAAGCATCTAAAATTCTAGCTTCTTGATTAAAACAAAAAACCTTTTAACCCAAGAAACAAGAATTCATTCTACCGTAAAAGAAGAAAAAACTTACTTGCATTCTTTTCGGAAGATGAGTTTGTATATTGTTCAGATGTTCCTGGTGTAGCGATTGGATTAGAGAAGTATGATTCAAATGAATGACGACTATTTATAGATTGTTTTAAACGCAAACTAAAATATGTACTTCTGCATAAGGGTAATAAATTGGGTTCATTACCGATTGCACATTCAACTAAAGCTACAGAAGAATATTCAACTATTGCCTCGGTTATATATAAAATTAAGTACACCGTCAATTTTATTCTAGGCCAACAAGGAGGCTACACAAAATATCCGTGTTTTATTTGTTTATTGGATAGATGAGCAAGATCTCAACGCTTCATTAAAAATTACCTTAAAAACAACATTCAGTTCTTAAACAACAAATACCTTGCTCCCTTGTGTATCGATCGATTGTTAAATGTT